>PVJS01016886.1:0-36882 GCA_004027185.1 Glis glis
CCCTATTTTTTATGCTTTATTTTGAAACCGGGTCTCACGAAGTTGCAGAGGGCCTCACTAAGGAGAGAGAGAGAGAGAGAGAGAGAGAGAGCGAGAGCTGAGGCTGGCTGCGAACCCGGATCCTCCGGTCTCCGCCTCCCAAAGTACTGGGATTACAAGCGTGCGCCACCACGCCCGGCTCCACAGAAGTGTTTTTTCATATAGTCTTTTACTACTAAAAAATGAATGACTAATATACCCTATTTCCTATGGTATAAAATATAGGCACCTTTAAGGGACAACTGGACAATCAATGGTCAGGGTATTAACATTGTACCATTGCTCCTTTTATGATAGGGCATCAGGACCCTTGATGTCTATTCTATTATACTATGTGAAATTTTAAAAAGCATAAAAAACTCAGTAAAATAAAACAAGCAAATTTGAGAAAAACTAGTTAGTCCAGCCAAAATCCACCCATTTATGGTTTAATTAAAGTATTTATTGAGGCATATTAAGAATCACATACTCTTTCATGTACTGAAGATTCCATAGTAAATGAGACAGCCAAGGTTCAAGCTTTCCTGGAACTTACAATCCAGAAATGGAGATGGACAAAATGAAGGAAGTGAAAGAAGGATGAAGGGAGGGAGGAAATGTCAGCTAGTGGAGGGTCCCAGGCTGAATATTAAAGAGACATCACGGGGGAGGACCTAAATGGCTTCTTTAGATTGTATTGTCTGGGAAAGCTTCATAGTAGAGTAGCAGAATTGATATTTAAGGTAACATCTGACCTGCGAGGAGGATTGCCAGTCATTCATGGGATGTCCAGGGCCTTAAAACATTCTAGATAAAGCAAAAATCTAGAACAAAGGGTTTTAAGATTTTAAAAAATTAAATGAAAGAATAGCTAGCATATAATCTATGTAATGAATGATCATAATTGTCTAAATAGCTCTTATAAATTAATAAATTGCACTTACTAACAAATCCTTCATGGCTAACATAAGCACCCTACTGCCCGATAGCAGACCATGAGTGACAGCTGGCATCTACATCATCGTTGGGGACCATTCCCAACAAATCAGTGTTGGTCCTGACCTGCTGATGCTCATCTACTCTCCCAGGATCCAGATTTTTGTACCTGCCCTTTTCCCGCCCCTAGTCTTTCTGACTCCCATCTGGGCAGCTTAGACTTCTTTTAGATCTTGTCTTTGCCCATTTCCCAGGGCTGGTTTAGCAAATCCCTTTCTTGGGTAGATTCTGCTTTAACCCAGTCCTGAACATAGTTCTCACATCCCTTTTGCTGACACTCCAAAGAAGTCAACCCACTCCTCCACCCCATCCCCACCCTTCTCCTGCAGCAAAGAAAGACAAACAAATATATATATTACATTTTAAGAAGAATCTAAAGCAATTATCGAGTTGCCATAAACATAGTTCTTCTCAAAATGCACACACCTACAGAACCCAGCAAGAATTTCTCAGAGGCAATGTTTCCATCCAATGGATGGCAGAAAAGAAGAGTAAGAATTCAACACTACCTCGTGTGTCTTCACTCACTTGGTTTGGTTTGTACTGAATGTTTGTTTGGCAGACTCTGATAATTATAAGTGTCAAGAATGAGCTAGTAAATCGAGAAGGATTTTCTTGTTTCTGTTCTAAGGAAGTTCCGATTTTATTAGATGTCAAAATTGGTAGTGGAAAAACAACTCTCACTTCCAGTTGCAGAAAGGGCGTGACGCTGCGCTTTCTCAGATTGCCTCCTTTCTGGAGTTCTGCTGAACTGTTTAACCAGATGTCCTGGGCATCAGGCCTGCAGACTCTGCTACAGTTGAAGCTGAAGTACCAGGCTCATGACAACTACACTGTAATGACGAAGGATAAATAGCATTTTGATGGTGAGCGTAGCCCACAACTGAGTCCATGATTTTAGAATGAAGGGTTGGGCTTATGCAAGCTTACTTTATAGTTCTATGAATGTGGACTTTTATTTTATGAAATTCATTGAGTGTGCCAACATCAAGACTAATTCTGAAATTCAAATTCTTCTTTTAATACAACTCTCAATGTGTCACGAATTGGTACTTTTCACAGAAAAGTGCTATTTATTTAATTGCTTCCTCCTGGTATAGAAGAATGAGTACTGGATTTGGAGTACTCTACTGGTTAACGACTTCCAATTTTTTCTCCTGCATAGATCTTGCTCTTGATCTAGAGCCATATATATTATTGTATTGATATGCGAGTATTGCTTTAGATACCTAGCTTGTTTGAAAGTGAAGTCAAGGGTTAGGGATATAGCTCAGTGGTAGAGTCCTTGCCTAGCATGTGCAAGGCCCTCTGTTCAGTCCCCAGTAACAACAAAAGAAAGAGAGAGAGAGAAACCAATATTTCTCATTACTGTACACACATATACTCTCACAGATATCTGCTTCTAAGACTTTTTTCTTTATAAGAACATACCTTGAGTTTTCACATTTGCTGTTTTATTCTGGCTAGAATGTTCTCCTCCTGGATATTTACAAATCCCTCACTCTCACGCCCTTCCTCATTGATCTCTTCTAAGTGAGACCTTTTCTAACTACCTATTTAAAAATGTAATCCCCTCATAGTTAGTCTCTGCCCCTCCCCCATTATTTTCATACCCCTTAAGACTATCTGACATACTAAGCATTTTGTTTATTATTTATTTTTGTCAGACAATCTCCCATGGATGAAGGAATATTTTTATCTATGTGACATTAAGAAAATAAATTTTTGATCCCTGGATTCCTTTTATTTAAAATGCCAGTAAAAATAATGGTATCTACTTCCTGGGATGCTATGAACATTAACTACTAATAGTGTATGGAAGCCCTGTAGTGCGATGATGGCACATAATAAGCGTTAAGTAGTGTACTTCATTTTCTTCATCTGTAAAATGGGTATAGTAATGTTGACTATTTATGGTGGATTGAATGGTAGCCCCCAAAATATATGGCCAAATCTTAACCCTGTGAACATTGAATCTATGAATGTTATCTTAATTGAGGAGGGAGAGGGAGGCTCTTTGCAAATGTAATTAAGATAAAGATCTCCAGATCTGTACTATTTGGGTGGGCCCTAAATCTAATGACATGTGTCCTTATAAGAGCTACACACAGAAGACAGACAGGAGAGGTGGCAGCAATGTGAGCATGCAGAGATTGGGGCTATAAGTCAAGGAATGCCAACAGCCACCAAAAGATGCAACAGGCAAAGAATGGATTCTTCCCAAGAACCTCCTGCGGTGATGTATCTTTCTTTGCTGGATTTTGGATTTTCAACCTCTAGAACTGTAGAAGAATAAATTTTTGTTTTAATCCTCTAAGTTCTTGATAATTTGTTATGGCAGTCCTGGGAAACTAGTATACTATGTCATGGAATCTTGGCAAGGAGTAAAGAAGTTCACGTTTGCTAAACTTTTTAGTGTCTGGACATAATGCAGTAAACGAAGATCAGTTGTCATTGTTGTTGTCACCAGCCAAATTCTAATTTAGTTATATACCTGGAGTCACATGTCCTGTGACTTGGATGATATTGTGAAATAAAATAAATAAATCGTCCATGGTTGGTTTCTTTGATCTAAACTTTAAGCCAACTTGCTTTGCTTCCATTTGTCTATAATAATTCCTTTAGGAAGTCGATTGCTCTGTTGCTAATTTTAACTATGTTTGTTATTAAATGCTCTAAGATTGCAGAACAAAGAGCACTATAGCAATGTGAGAATACAGTGTTGTCTGTGATCTTCCAAAGGAATGTGTTAATGATAGATTTATAGTGAAACTCATCATTTCTAGAATTCTGTCGTTTTACATTTCTGGTGTACCTGCACTTTTGAAATAATAGATTATTGTTCACTTTTTTTCATTTGAATCTAGTTTGACACAATAGTATTTTGTAAGTATTTCATTTAAACCTTCTCTTATATGGTAAATCTGAGCCATAAATTTAAAGCAGGAATTCTGTACCTTATAACACACCACACAATGACAGAGCCAGATGACATAAGGTTTTGGTATTTGCTAGGATGCCTAATGAGCGTGACACTGCTCTACATTTTTCTATAAATAATTTAGCTTATCCTTATACAAATCACCATGTTGTCCTGTCAGTTCAGGAAAGCAACTTGCTTTTTAGCTAAGCACCCAATTAATTCATTAAAAAGAACAAATTGAGCATCGGATCTGACAAGTCAGCCACCATGGTGTAACTGCAGGTGTAGATGCACCTAGGGAAAATTCCTATGCCAAGCATGCTGGGTCGTGATGTCAGGAGGCACCAAAGTATGCTCCCCATCCAATAAGCTCATACTGGGAGGGGGGTGGAAAGAGTGGGGAGTCAGGGAGCAAACCACTGACCTCCAAATTCCCAAGAGGCCAGGATTACTGTAAGAGAGAAAAGCAATCAGGGTGTTTCTCTACTCCTGTTTCCTTATTAGAAAAAGACCACACAGAGTGAGCATCAGTAACAAAATACAACTGTGAAAACAAGATTTTGGCAGGAAAGGGAGGTGTGAGCAGGAAGGTGAGAAGGGCATATTTGGAAGTATTCCACATCATTTTCTCCAGGAACAGTTGGTGAGCCAATAACATAAATCAAGAAAATGCTTAAAAACATTTATTATCTTTGAAGATCATTTATATACGAGGTCAGCTTGGTGCTCTATAAAAAATAAGTAAATATATAGTGAATGTGCTTCAATTATGAAGAAATGAAAGAATGCATTTATTCTTCTTTGCTAAACAAACAGCTATTACACTATATTACATTATTGAGTAATATATTTCAAAATCCATTTGAGTAAATAAAATTCCAGATGGCTTTTGTTCTTCCCTGAATGTCTCAAAACTAAGGATAGAAGAAGTTAACTTCTGAATGCATTGTCAAACTTATTTAGAAAACAAACTCGTTTTCTTTTTAAATTAAAGTAGCATTTTCCCAACAGTGTAGGATGTTCCACATCAGTACAAATCCAGGGTACTGTAGGTATGTGCTAAAATAGTATGAAAATAATTTATCCCTTATCAGTGCATTCCAGTGATTTGTTTCATAATCGTATTTGATACAGAATTCAGGGAAAGTAATGGTGGTGAATACCTATGCAACGTAGGCAAAATATTACCTCTAAATACTAAATGAAAGCTTCTAAAACATCAGACTTCAGATGAAAGTCATGTCTGTTAGAAAAGGTAAACATTAGCTTTGGAAGGACAAATGGAACGTTTCTTAACAGGTTTGGCAAGATGAGTGGAAAGTATTACTCATACACATTTTTTTTCTGAACAAGGGATAATTCATGAAGGGATAAATTAGTGTTGGAAAAACAAATAGGGATAGATTGTAAGCATCAATTTAATGAAGAAACCATCCACAGATTCCCAGAAACTGTTAGGCACCTAGAAGAATGGTCGCTAAATATATGGTAGTGATTACCTTGAAAACCTCATTCGACTCACAAACATACAGATCATTATCCCGAAAGTTACATTTCTGAGTATTTTTGCACGTGTACAAAATTTGCCCAAAGCTTAAAGACTGTAATTTTTCTTCAATAAAAATTCATGGATTATCAGTATGTTACAGTTTTTTTTTTTTTTTTTTTTGCAGTACTGGGGATTGAACACAGGGGCGTTCTACCTCTGTGCTACACCCCCGGCCCTATTTTTTATACTTTATTTTGAAACCGGGTCTCACGAAGTTGCGGAGGACCTCACTAAGTAGAGAGACAGAGAGAGACAGAGAGAGAGAGAGAGAGAGAGAGAGAGAGAGAGCTGAGGCTGGCCGCGAACCTGGATCCTCCGGTCTCCGCCTCCAAAAGTACTGGGATTACAAGCATGCGCCACCACACCCGGCTTAGGTTCCAGTTTTTATAAGCATTGGTGAGCAGCCATAATTCAGACTGGCACGTTTTTCAAAATGGCAGAAATTTCCAATTATTGAGCAGAATGAAATGATAATATGAATTTAATGATTTATCATATGCCTGGCATTAGGATAGACAGAAATTGTGAGAAATATGACATGGTTACTGTTCTCAAGATGTTTCTCAAGATGTATTCTATGTGCATATACAAAATTATCAATGCCAAATTCAATATCATGTATGGGGAAGGAGAAGGAATGGAGTGGAATCCAAGGGGAAACTCACTGTGTGCTGTGTGTATGTATGTCCCTATCACTCTGAACTTCATTATGATGTGTGATTACACTGCACCAATAAAATTATATTAAAAAAGGAAAAATTAAAGCAACACACAAGACATAGGTAATAAATGGATATATGTCATTTTGAAGTGTCATAAGTGTTCAAAGAAAGGAGAAAAAAAGACTGAATTAGGGAGGCTAGAGAGGAGTTTAGGACTTAACCATATCTGTGATTTTCAAGGGAGGGAGAATATCACTTCTCTTTTAGGTGGAGAAGAAGGATGTTTGTTCCCAAAAATACATATTCAATATTACAATTTTATATTTAAAAAAAGACCTGAACCAACGATTTTTGCTCTGATAATACAAATAAAGGAAAGTAGAGCTTTATGAATCCCTGACTGATGGGATAAACAAAAGCCATGATTCTTGATGGGTGAGGGGATAAGGGGCATATCAGAATTTTGGGGAGCAACAGAAATATTAGTTTACCATAGTTGAGAAACACTAAAGGAAGAAGCATAGGAGATGTGAGTGCACTGCAGGTAGGAAATGAAGTGGGATGGGAGGAAGTGGGAAAAACTTTGAGATGTGAGAAAGAAGATAAAGATACCAGAGTGGAGGGGCTGCTGATCCCCAGGGAAACCATTTAAAGATAAAGTGTCAAGGTAATGGGACTTGGCTTGATTTGATGGACAACAAAGAGCCATCTCATCTTTCTTGAGCAGAGGAGAGTCTAGGTGAGTCGAGTTTAGAAAAGTTAAGTTTATCTGATATTTGGTATATAGGGTAGAAAAGAAAGATTTAAAAAAAAAAGAAAATGGAAGGAGATATATGAGTTAGAAGTATACTAGAAAAATTTAGCCATGATGAGCCAGGAAGGTTAATAGACTTTCTTCTACCCCAAAGGAAGTAGAAAGCTATTACTTCAGGTCTGGGAAAATAAAATAGACTTATTTTAATCATGCCCACACTCCCAGTCTTCCCTCCCAGAGTATATGCAAGCCTGCTCATGTAGTAAAAGAGCAATTAGTAGGGAAACAAAGTTGGTAGTTTAGGGTGGGACCTAATTTCAAAGACTCAGTATATCCTATGCCTTGGTGTGGTATCTCCTTCTGAGTAGGTATTCTCCTTGTTTTATACTGGTCAAAATAGTGCTAAATTAAAGACACAATACTCAATTATCTTTCAAGTTATGTACATAAAGGTCATGTAAAAAAGTGGTTGAAATTTTTTAACCATATATATAAAGAATGCAAATAATTAAATTTTCTTTTCACTTTTTACTTGCACGTCTCTTCTAGCATATGATCTTTCTTGGCTGGCAATGAAGAAAGAGCTGTACTTCAAAAACTCTGCTCAACTTCCTTCCCATGTGGTTCCCACTTTTCTCCTGTGGCTCTAAAAGTTGTCTAAATATCCCGGTTGCCTGGCATCTAGAGAAGTTACTGACTGTGGATCCAAAATTATTGAACTTGAAGAGGACAAAAAGTGGAGTGACTATTTCTCATGCCTGACCAGCTCATAGACAGAAGTGCTACACCCCGTGGAGTTGGAATGAGAGAAGCAGGGAGAAGAACTGAAAAATGTATGGTTTCTGTCTCACTCCATTTTCCACAGTATTCTTAAAGTCAGATCTATTGTCCCAAGTTATTTTTACCTTGGCATGGTGAGGTATGATTTTAAGTGCCAGTAATATGATTGTTTCCACAGTCTTATGACATATTTCTTTAAAAAAAAAAGAAAGAAAAGAAAAAGAAAAACACATGTGGGCCACCCCCAAGGACTCTGTAGTGTCAATGTCATTTTTAGTGGTGTCAAAAAAGGAACTGCCAGTTTTGACAAAGAAGACAAGTCTTTAAGTGTAATCACCATCGCTGCCCAAGTCAGCAGAGAATATGGTAGTGTTTGGAAAGACTTGGAGTAAATTATTTAGTACTTAGTGTGCCTTTGTGTTCAACATGCCACCAACTGGCTAATGTGGCTTAGGGCTATAGAAAGCACCAAGACCATTAATAAGGATCACTAATAAGGAACATGTACATAGTTCCTAGCTGCTGCTAATTTTGTTGGATTTGAATAAAGTTTCAGTTGGAATCTGGTGTTGTTTTGTTTTCTTTGTTTTGTTTTTGCGGTACTGGAGATTGAACCCAGGAGCATTCTACCTCTGAGATACAACCCCAGCCCTATTTTTTATTCTTTATTTTGAAACAGGGTCTCACTAAGTTGCGGAGGGCCTCACTAAGTAGCTGAGGCTGGCCATGAACCTGCGATCCTCCTGTCCCAGCCTCCCAAGTACTGGGATTACAAGCGTGCACCACCATGCCCGGCTGGAATCTGGTGTTTTGAAGAAAGCAACAAATAGGAGAAAACATCAGATAAAGAAAGAGGAAGCGCATAGAGGATGGGAGGTGGGATGAAATAGATGCTGACATCTTTAACAATTTAGTTTCCACACATCACAAATGAGGACAATACCAAGAGTAGGAAAAATCAACCTGGAAGGTGTTGTACTCTGAATGCAATCCCCCTGCCTCAATAAATTCCTAAAATTAACAACTAATAGGTCCTATGTAACTCAGGACCGGGAGTGCTTCCATGAAACATTATTTCTAAGCAGTTAGGCAAAATAATATAAGGAATAATTGTCAAGGCTCAACAGCAGCAAGGAAGGGAAACTGACCCTTTGGGTAAAGGATCCAAGACCTTAGTCCCCCTTTATCTGTGCTTTTACTTTCTGTGGTTGCGGTTATAGCCGGCACCATCATGGCCCAATGATCCTTCTTCTAGTTTATTCTCAGAAGGTCAACGGTAGTCTTGCTTCATGTCATCACATAGGCAGCGTACTATCTCAGGGCATCACAAGAAGGGTGAGCACAGCACAATAAGATATTTTGAGAGAGAGAAAGAGAGAGACCATATTCACATAACTTTTGTTACACCACTATACTGTTATAACTTGTTTGATTTTGTGAGAGTTACTGTTGTTAATCTCTTTGCCTAATTTATAAGTTAAATTTTATCTTAGGAATATATGTATACAAAAAAAACCCACCATAGTATAGAGGCTTCTGTTATATCCATGATTGTAGGCATCCACTAAGGGTCTTGGAATGCATCCCCCTCAGATAAAGGAGGACTGTTATATTGTATTTGGAATCATATAAAAGGGGTAATAAAGGCTGGTTCACAAAGGAAGAGGATGGCCACAGCCTTCATGCAGGTTGAGTCTTCATCAGAGTGCTAGGGGATGTATGGGGCTCTTTGCATGTACACCTAAGTATCTGCTCTGAAGCATGACAAAGTGGTTTCTTCTCCATATCCTTCATCACTGCCCCAAAGACAGTACCACTGAAAGGTGGAGGGAAGAGATGGGGAGAAGTGGGAAGGAGTGGAAGACATCTGAGAGTCAGACAACAGCTCCCTTCTGCACATCTCTAGTCTGTTCTGGGGGAAAGAAAAGAAAAGAGCTTTTCATTGGACATGAAATTAAAATTGAAACCTAAAGGTCTAATTCTTGAATACATGAATTTGCATGTACAAGAATTAGACTATTCTTGAATACAAGAATTAGACTATTCTAATAGCTAAAATTACAGGAAAGTTATGGAATTAGTCTTAGACAGTGTTAAGGGAAGAAAAGGGGGAGGAGGCTCAATATAAAAGTCAACATTGATTTAAAAAAATAAAATCATTTATTTTCACTATGATTCCTCACTAAAGCAGTTATATACCCTTGCTAGTGAAGAGGCATTTTCTTACATCTTCCTTATCAATTAGCAACATGACAATTGGCTTTTGTTGTGTATTTAATCCTGATGTTCCACACAGATAAATCCAGAGCCCATTCCTGAAACCTGCTCTGCCTGTCTACTTCACAACTATATCCACTAAGTTTTTAACTGCTTTATTGAGATATAATTTACATGATATATAATTCATTCATTTAAAATATATAATTCAGTGATTTGTAGTATAACACAAAGTAGTATAACCATCAGCACAATTTTAAATCATTTTCATCACTCCAAAAAGAAACCCCATACTCCTTAGTTCTAATTTTCCAACTCACCCAGCCCATCTCTCCCAGCCAGCAACCACTAACATAGTTTCTTTCCCTTAGATGTATCTATTCTGGACATTGCAAATATATGGAATCATTTGATATACGGACTTTTGTGACTGAATTTTTATTTATTGTAATGTTTGGAGATTCATGTTGTACTATATACCGGAACCTCATTCCTTTTTATTGCCATATAATATTGCATTGTGAAGACATAACACATCTGTTTATCCATTTGTCAGTTGATGGACATTTGAATTGTTTCCATTTTTTTGGCTACTACGAATAAGGTTGCTATGAACATTTGTGTATACGAATTTGCATGGACACTTGTCTTTATTTCCTACAGGTATATGTCTAGTTTTGGAACTGCTGTGTTGTATGTTAACTGTTTAACCTTTTAAAGAACTGCCAAACTATTTTCTAAAGCAACTATATCCTCTATCAGTGTAACATCATCAACACTTTTTATTATTGTTGTTATTATTATTATTATTATTATTATTATTATTATTATTTGGTACTGGGGATTGAATCCAGAGGCATTTTACCTCTGAGCTACACCCCCAGACCTTTTTTTTTCTTTATTTTGAAACATGGTCTTGCTAAGTTGCTAAGGGTCTTGCCAAATTGCTGAGGCTGGCCTCAAACCTGCAATCCTCCTGCCTCAGCCTCCCAAACACTGGGATTATATGACACACTGTCATAAAAGAAAGCAAGTATAGGCAGCACTGGGGTCAGAAAGACACCTAGACACTAGCTTCCACGAGCCCATATGTGCATAAGGACCACGTTGCATAGCAGGATCAAACCAAGATCGACATAAGAAATCTTGGCTTTAGAATAGCTCGAAGCAGAAGCTTCAATAAAAATTTTATGCCTCTCTGGTCATGATGTCAAACCAGGCTGTTTAACCAGCTAACCCATTTGGAAACCATCAGCGAAAGAAAATGACTGTGGGAGTTAGCACTGAAGTTTTAGACCTTAACAGCACATGATAAATCCCACTGCCCTGGTCTTGGCCAAGAGTCAAAGTCAGATATCCAACTGTGATGAGTAATTCTACCCTCTACAAGATCATTCTTGGGATGAATGCCTACTGTGGTGTGAGCAAGTGAAATGAACAGATTAGAAAGATGAAGAGGTCGGGCTTTTATGTAATTGCAACAGAGTCATCAGGCAAGCATTTGGGGACTCTGCATCTAGGATGGCCCTACCGAGGTGTCCTGAATTGAGGCAATGGGACAAAGAGGAAAATATAAATTCCTCCATTGAGCTGTCATAGGTAGAAATTGAACATGGCTAAACATGCTAAGCTATCACATGCCCTTAAGGTCCTGGCCCTGGGAAGCCAGCTCTCCCCAGCCAAGTTCAATTCAGAGTGGGGGCACGTTGAGAGCTAACAACTTCCAACACACCCAGCAGCTATGGAATGAGAGCCTCCATCCCAAGAGGCCGGGGGCCAGAGTATCAGAGGTAAAGAACCCTGCCCTCCATCATATACCATTCCCATGTCCACCCCACCACTTCCTTTTTCACATAAATTTTCAGAGTTGGTATATGTTGTTTATTATCAGTAAAATTTAACTGATATAATGCCTATATAAAAATCAGTTCCCTACTTTCTTCAGTATTTTCATTTTGATTCTCTGTCTCTTGGCTGGAGTGACATAATTGTCCTGCTTCCAATCTCATTGTAATTCACCCTTACCACTATATTGATGTTTAAATTCCAAATTATGTCTACCATGGTGTTGTGAACATAGAAGGTCCTTAATAAAAGTTGGCCTGTGGTGAACAGAATGATAATTCTCTCAAGATTACCAAAGTGGGTGGTACATGCTGAAATCAAATGCAGAAACAAAACAGAACATACGATTGCCCCTGCATCATTCTGTTTATCTGCTTAAAGAAGGTAGATTTCCAGGGGGGGCTCTGAGTAATTTTTTTTTCTGAAAAGGGAGCAGTAAGCCAAATAAGTTTGGGAACCTCTGAAGCCATGGGAGCATGGGGGAGGGAGTAATATTTGATATAAAATTACTCAAAAATGAAGGGCAAAAATTCAAAAACAACTACCCGAAGAGTCTTATTCCAAAAATAGAGTTATAAAAGACTCCCAGACCCAGAAGCATAGGAGCACTGTGCCAATATTAAGAAGGCAGTCAGCATCATCAATCCCAGATGAGACAACAGACTGCCAGCAGCTCTACAGCATACAATAACAAGGAAGCCGGGATGCACAGCGCTGCGAGCCTCAGGCAGGTGACCAGTCAGGCAGCAAGCAGCATTTATATTCAAGGGGACAGGCCTCAGCCTCTGAGTTGGTGTTTGAATGTAAAGCTCTATTGCAAGAGTAGAAGAGAATAATGGGGCTGGGATGTACCTTAGAGTGCTTGCCTAGCATGCACAAGGCCCTGGGTTCCATCCTCAGCATTGAAAGAAAAAGAAGAAGGAAGGAGACTATCGATTTTATAGAAGGAAGTCAAACTCTCAGGCTGAAGTTCAAGGCGGGATTCTGGCACTGAATTCACATCAAGGGCAACTGGACCAAATGTGAGAATAAAGGTCAAAGCAAAACCTTGGTATCCATGGGTGAAGCCCGCACAGTGTGGATGGAAAGGACTATGCCTTGGAAGCAACAGTCATTGAGATTGAAGGAAACAGATCTCAGACATTGGCTGGGAGAGGGGTGTAGGGGCAGCACCAAGCTACATAAAACACCAGGGTTCAGGGTTTGTGAGAATATTCATGGTTTTACCTATGATCCCCGAATCCCATTCCATTTAGCATTTGCCCTAGACAAAACATCCAAGTTTGAATGACATATTACGTGGTCACCTTGGTAGGCACACGATTTGGAGAATGGGAAGGCCAATAAATATGGAGTGTTAATTTTTCCAACCTCTGTTTGAGCTCAGGAACTGCAGGTGAGTCACCTGAAAGCAGAGGGCAGGCAATAACAGCAGAGGTGTGTGGACTGGCTGGAAAAGACAACAAAAGAAAAGGAAAGCAAAGACTTCCAACCTAGGCAAGAAAGCAAATGCACTCTGTATCCAAATGCAGCTTTCTCCACGTGTGTTTCGTTTTACTTTTGAACAATACCAATACTAATGCCTTGGATAGCTATCTAATGCATCCCTCATAGATCTGCCATTTCTCTTCTTTAACTTTCCTTTTTTTTTTCTCATTGGCAAGTGACCATGTTGTTTCCCAAATGAATCAATGAGATTTGACTGGTATCAATTTAAGTGAAACTGCTATGGTGATGCAAACTATATTTATGTTGCAAAGAAAATGCAATTGCATATAACTAGCTCTCTACCAAAACAAAAAAAAATTAGAAATCCAGGAAAATTATGCATTTTACTAAGTTGCTTTATTTCAAGTGAATCCTATAGCTTAAATTTAACATTCCCACTCCTGGGAAACTCAATTCTTTAGAGATTGAATATCTTAAATCCTTAGGCCAAGATAGAGTCTTTAATTGAAAAATAATCTTATTCTTTCTTTTTGTTTCAAGGGGTAAAAAAAAATTAAAATCACTATATTTTTCCCTTCTAGTCCTAAGAGAGGTTTCCCCATTCATGACATAATTGAAGTTTTCAAACCTAAAACATCTTTAAATCAGGGAAAAAATCAGGACTAACTAGGATCCCTCTTCAAGCTTTTGGAGAACAGGTTTGCAAAGCTCTCAGAGGGCTCAAAGTAGGACAATGTCGTAAGAAATGAGGCTAGAAATAAGGGCAGAAACCAATGGGGGAAAAGGCTTAGCAAATAATTGCCTAAGAAAACATTCACCAAAAGTTGGAAGCCTTGAGAACCAGGATGGTCACCAACATTAAGTTAAGAATTTATTTCAATTGAAATATAAACAAAAGACTAAGAAGAAATAAATTTTCTCAAGCATTGTTTCCTGTATTTAAATGGCTTCAGAGCAGCACAGCATAGTGGCTAAGAATAAATCTTGAGAAACGATCCACCTGGACCAGGCTTTCAGCTCCATCTCCTACAAGGTATGCAACCCTGGGCACATATTATTATAAACTCAAATTCTCAGTTTCATCACCAGCAAAATGGGGCTGGTCATAATAGCATGTCACAGAGTTCTAAGAATGTGTCCAATTAATGTAGGCTCTTCAAGTACTTAAAATTATTTTCCTTAATCCTTTTTTTCATTCTGCCAGCCAAAGGCAGGAGAAGGTTTAATGACTTCTCATCTGGGAACTGGATATTTAAGGTTTCCCACTGACGGAGATGATTGTATGCATTCAGGTTTCTCTATATAATTACCTCCAGAACTCCTTTTCAACTCCCCTGCTTCAAATAATTGTTGAGGTTTGCACATGTGAGGATATTTATCCATGTAGTCTAGACAACACATTTGCTTTGGAAGACTGGTGCTTCTGTTTCTAATGTTGGTTTCAGAATCCAGAGCATGTTCTTCTTCCTCAGGCATAGTCACATACCACGTGCTGGTAACAAATAAAATAATCAAAGCCACCTGCTAACCAGAGGAAGATAAAGTGGGGGGGAAATAGGGGTAGTCGCTGGTTTGACGCCTAAGTTTTACAAGAGTCCTTCAAACAATTGTAGCCCTTAAGTTTTGCTGATAAACATAAACATAAATATAATAAGCTTCCATTAATATTTTTCAGAATATTGAAATACATTGAATAATAGGACTCTATTGATGAGTTGGAGGACTTGTACATAATCTTCCCTTTGCCCATTTCTGTGCAGGTGCGCATATAAATAACAATTCTAATATTTGTCTGGAAAGATATAATTACTTTACCAAAAGAAAGGACCTTGAGTAGCTTCCTTCACTGACTGCCCTATGCTTATTTTCTTATGGGAATAAAATAGGTATCAACTTGCCTATAATGAGAATTAAATAAAATAGTACTTATATAGTATACATAACATAGTACCTGATTTATGGCAAATACTCACTAAGTTATGTATATTATCTTAGAAATATTTAGCCCTATTATTATGTCACAGCATATTTGAACACAAATATAAAAAATGCTTTCAAATTAAAATCCTATAAATCAGGAAGTTAGAAAAACAAATTGTATATATAAGCTACTGGTTAAGTGTTGGTATTTTCTTCTCTGGATTTTTTTAAATGATCTTTCAAATTCTATTCTAGTTCAGCAAAAATTTTGAAGCTGAAAAATTTTAAAAAGCACCCTAATAACATCTCAGGGTAGAAAGCCCCCATAATATGGGTAGAAAGCCCCCATAATATCTCAGAAAAAAGTTTAAAATAAATGTGTTCTTTAATCTCCATGAATTTAATAGGACATCCCATTTCCTTCTTTTGACTTGAATAATATTTTCTTTTGAAGCAATTTAAAGCATATAGCTACAAATACTGTATATATTCAATAGGAAAATGGTAGTAAGCAAGAAAAAGAAGAAAATTAAAATTGTGTGTGGTAATTATTAGCATCAGCCAGAACAGAGGCGCTGGTGGCAAACAAGTTCTTGCCATCAAAAACAACTACGAAACTGGAAAAAATATGTGGAGCAACTTTTTTAAGAGCTGAACAGTAGGCAACACGAGAGCATGACCCGTGTGTTCCCTGTTCCCCAGCAGAGAGGACTGGAGTTCAAGCAGAACATGGCGGTCCTCCTGGGAGGAGGAGCAGAGATCCAGGTTGGAGACAGCTAAAGTAGCTGGAATCAAGTGAGGCAGGGAACTAAGGGGGCTTGGGAGTGGAGGAGCAGAAACTCCTTTACAGAGTCCCTGCCAGTCTCTGGCTGAGGATTCTTCTGGACATGCAGAGAACCAGACAACACAAGGCTTGCCAGTGGCTGCCATGGGTCTGAGAGAGAAGCCGAGATCTGACAGTGCTGGGAAGTGGAGATTTGGCCCAATTACAAACAGGCATCCAGATGAAAGGTAGAAAGCCCCACCTGAGGAGTAAAGATCACACCTTAGAGGAAGACCTACGCTAGACATACCCTAAAAGCCTAAACAACAAAGGCCTAAAATTCTCTAAAGAATCTCAGGGGAGAGAGTACTTGGAGTTCGGGCCTTGCCAAGTGAGAGGGGCTTGAGAATCATCCTGGGCTTTTCAGAAAACGACTTGACCCAAAGCATGAAACCAAACCCACACATGTCACCGTGGTCAGTTACTGGCCTTCTTCTGAGAACAGAAAATCAGTATCCTTCAGAGGTACATAGCAGAGTCCAGAATCACTACTAGGCATCACCCTGATATTCAGTATATAGTGAAAATTACTGCATAATTAAAAAATAGGAAAATATGGCCCACTGTCAAGAAACAAAAGCAGTCAATAGCTGCCCCAGAAAAGGCTCAGATATTAGACTTAGTGGAAAATAGAAAATAAATGCCCAGAGGGGATCAACGAAACCAAAATCTGATAAAAAAAACATTTTATAGCATGTTAATGTCTTCCACATTTAATTTTCTACATATATTCAAAGTTTTATATGTAAAATATATAAAAATGTATAAAATATATTAATTTTCATATTATAAATTTATTCCATATATACGATATATTATGAGTGCATATCATTATTAAGCATATATTCATATTCTTTGGCATGTGATAATTAATGATGGCGCTACCTTAATTTTGAATTATACTCTTCACAAGATAAAGTGACATTTAACATACTATACTTTCAATATAATATCAGCACACGTTCTGTTTTTATTATGCTTGCCTGACAGAGTTTGAGTATCATGTTATTTGAATTTCTGACTGTGTGTTTTAGAATGTCTCAAGAACAACATGGAATTGAATTGAATTTTTAAAATCTAATCCCATTCTAACATGATACCAAGTACGAGATTAGTTAGAGTTTAGTCAGGAACGTAGGAAAGAGTACTTGTTTTAATGGAGATAATTTAATACAGGAAAAGCAGTTAAGCAGTGACTGAAGGACTAAGATAGCAAACAAGAATCTGAGGCGACCTGAGTCAGTACCTGAATGAGAGAGCAGCCAGCCAGAGCTGGGGAACAAAAGGAAGATGCTGCAGACATCTGGCCCGGCAGAGCTGGAAGTCTGCCCTCCGAGGAGGTGGCCTTTCTGGCTGCTGCCCCTGCCCCACTTGCTCAGGGGAGCATCCACCAAAGATGGGAGGCAGAGCTTCCAGGAGGGGTCCCTGTGCAGCACCCTGTGCTGGGCTGGGAGCGGGGATGAGGCTGGGAACCTGAACCAACTGCACTTGCAGAAGTGATGGACTGTTTCTAAGAGGCAGGAACAGGCACAATAAGCAAACAGAAAAATCAAGTCTTTCTCTGTGCTCTGATCCCTGTGTCCCTCCAGCACTTCCCACTGGTACGATCTGCTGGGAAGCACCTGGCAAAGAAATGCAGTCTGAGAGTCCTGGGCCCAGAATCATAAAGCAACTAACAGGAAGTCCGGTTTAGAGCTGAGAGACGAGCTCAATAATTGGCATGCTGTGGCTTCACAATGTTTAAGTGCTCGATTTTGATTCATCCCTTGGTGCATTTGAATACATCTTCATGCCATGTCAGTGCCATGATCTCATGTATTTTATGCATTTAAAATCTGAGAATAAGCCGGACTTGGTGGCGCACACCTGTCATCCCAGTACTAGGGAAGCTGAGACAGGAGGATTGCAGGTTCGAGGACAGCCTCTGAAACATAGCAAGACTCTGTTGCAAAACAAAAAATAAAAAAGATCTGGAGGTATATCTCAGAGATAGAATACCTCTGGGTTCAATCCCTAGTATCATTCATAAAAAATAAATAAATAAAATCTGAGAATATCATTTTTCTTCCCTTTACTAATGAACAACATAACTCAAAATCTTGGGTCATGATTATTTTTATACTCAAAATTCCTAAAATATTATTCCATAATATTCAGGAATTTAGTGCTGCAGAGGAAAGGTTGAATACTACATTGTTGGGTTTCTTTGTGGGTGATCCATCTCCCTCTTGAGTTATGTTTATTCTTTTTGATCAAAACAGTAGCTAAGACATGTCCAGGGGCCTCTGTATTTACTTGGTTTGGTATAGTGACTCTTTCCACTATATCATGGTCTGTCTTTGGCTTGAATATTTATTGTCATATTTTAGCATTGATTACTGCATCCTTTTTGCTTTTTTTCTTCAGACATAGAAATATCTGTATGTTGGTTTTCCAGTCTTGCTCTTATATACATATTATTTTATTTCATGCATTTTTCTTTTCCTTTAGACTGGAAGCACTATTCAAATATATCCTTTTTGGGGAGTACTAGGGACTGAACCCAGGGACATTCTACTCTGAGCTACACCCCCATCCCTTTTTATTCTTTTTATTTTAAAGCAGGGGCTCACTAAATCACAGAGGGTCTCACTAAGTTGCTGAGCCTAGCCAGGAACCTGTGATCCTCTTGTCTCAGCCTCCCAACTACTGGGCTTATAGGCAAGGGCCACCATGCCTGGCTTCAAATATATCCTTTATCCCCCTAATTCTATTTTCTGTCTCATCACTTCCACTCAAAACAGCTACTGCATTTTAATTCCTCACTATGTTTCTTTATCACATCTTGTCTTTCCCTCTCATCCTGCTGCTTTTTAATATTATTTTGTATTTTTTTTCTGTATTAATCCCAACTCGAGTTCATAAATATCATGTCTCCTTGAAATCTATTGTAGAAGCCAAACATTTTTTTCTGAAATTTCTTCTGGACTATTTGCTGGATAATTTTCAGAGGTATTCTCTGTTTCTAAGTCTTACAAATGCCATTTTTGCTCTCTTTCCTCACTTCATGGTTCTGATATTGGGCTTTTTTTTCTTTTCAGATAAAGTTTCCATCATAGAGGATACAGATTTGGGGGCTCCTGTTCACTGTGAAAATAGCATTCTCTAGGCTACAACTCAAGAGAAACTATGTGTGCTTAATTCCTAATTTCCAAAAAGATTTCAAATGATTGCCTTCTGAGATGAAATAATTTATTAGACCGACTTCCTAGTTACTGTCATTCTGAACATAAGTTGTACATGAAACCTTAGAATTTCCAGCATGTTATTATATCAGAGTTATTCATGTTTTCTCTCTCATTTTACAGGTTTACTTGTGGTGATTCTTTCTTATTTATTTATTTATTCATTTATTCATTTATTTGTTTTGGTATTGGGGATTGAACCCAGGGTCATTCTACCTCTTAGCTACATTCATAGACCTCTTTTTATTTTTTTTTTTTGAAAAAGGGTCTCACTAAGTTGCTGAGGGCCTTGCTAAGTTGCGGAGGATGGCCTCAACCTGAGATTCTCCTGTCTCAGTCTCCCAAGTACTGGGATTACAGGCATGTACAACCACGTCCAGCAATTATTCCATCTTTAATCAGTGTGCTCCTGGAGGTATTTCTCACCCTCTTACTCCCTTCCACACCTCTCCACGTACTTTCAAGGATTTTTTCTCTCTCTATCAGTAAAATAGAGTGGAGACTAGTTCTGGTTGCCTTATATGTATGCATAAAACTTTGCCAAATTATCCAGTTACTAGGGAATTATTTCATTCCTTGAAATGTTGAACCTGGATGTAGTTGTACCTTCTATTTGGAAGGAAAGTTGCTTTGTAATATGAGGCCAGGGGTATCCAATTAGAAGTGACTTACTGTGTTTTCCTCAATTCAGCTTCATGTGGGCTGGATCCCAGAGTCTAGAAATCAGAGCTTGAGGCAAGGATTATCTGGGCTGCGTGCACTCGGGACAGCAAGCGTGAGGGAGAAGAAAAGCGAGGTAAGGAGGATGCAAAAAGATGTGTTACCAGGCTGACCACTGCTTCACTACCACAGTCCTTCTGAAAATCCCTCAGCAGGTGTCTCTGCTGGACAGGTTGAAAGACCCAGAAGAACTATATAATGATAAACCTCCTTAGAGCTGTCCCTGGGATTGAGGAAGAAGATGGACTTACGTGCAGTCCCTTTGCTGTCTCTTGCTTCTCACTAAACAAAGCTTACTGTTAGGGAAGTTACCTCTGTGACTCTTCCAGCTTGCATCTTCTAGCTCCTTAGTAGCTGTTCAGGATGCCAGATCTTATGGTATGAAGTGTACATTTTATTTGAGATCAGGAGTGGCTAGGGAAATTTAAGTGAACATTTAAAACTGGTCACCCTGGTTGCACCTAAGTGGTCAAGAGAAAGGGCCCGGCACTCTCGAGGCAGCAGCTTGCTGACTGCCACAGGTAGAAACAAAGTGGTCCAGGAAGACGGAAGGCCAAGGCCATGGGGTAATTAATACAATGGGCCTGATACAGTGGGCCTTATAATTAATAATGAACTAGTGTTGATTCTTGTATTAGAGTACCAATTAGGCTCTCTTCTCAATATTGCTATTACTTTTTGGCAATGTTTTCATTGCATTTTAACAATTGAACTCATGTTTTTTTAGTGGGAAATTTTCAGTGGAAGTCTGGTGGGAAATTGATATCTATTGTTGATGGCCAGATGTGAGAGTAACTTTTGAGATTTTTCTAAAATACTTCAGAGAAAAGTAAGTTTGTTCCCTTTGTCTAGTTTAAGATGTAACTAAAATTTTCAGTATGTCAATTTGTAAAATTATTCTAGTTGATTTATTTTTAATGAAAGATGAACTCTCATTTAGTAGTTGACATTGTTTAACTCCTTTTCAAATTAAAAAGGATTCATTCTCTGCTGGAATGCCTAGTATTTGACATGTCACATTTTCTGTTTATATTTTCTTTTGAAGGAGTTGGCTGATTCTGATGAAATACAGAAAGCTAATAAGAAGTATCAAGATAAAGTATATTTTGGGGTTTTGGATGCTTTCTTGAAAAAAATGAATGGCAACTTTTCACCTTAATATACCACCTGTGAATGTATAAATCATGATTTAGAATTTAAAAAGTAGATAAACTGAAATATGTAAGACAGAAAATGCAATTTATTCCTTAGAAAACCATGTGTCTCTTAAACAAAAATATGAAATAAAAATGAACGTTTCCTAGCCAATTTTAACCTTGATTTAATTTAGGTAGGTGGGTGTGGGGGTGTGAAAGATAAACAAAAGAGTAGAGAGAACTCATGGCCAAGGGGAAGAGGGAAATGAATAGTGAAAAGAAGGTGACTTGAGAAAGGTACACAAAATTCGTCTTTCAGGAATTGGAAATCAGTATTAAAAATTAAAAGTACCTGAACAAAAACACCAGTACCCACTTCACACAAAGAGAAGTACTTTAGTGTACTGTTTTTAATTTTTAAAAAACCAAGACATTCAAAACGCATTGTTTCCAAATGGCTATTCACATTTCATCGATTATCACGTGAAGTAACACATATATCCTAAGTTCCTGGACAATTGTATTTTTCATTATAAACCAAAGCAATACCAAAGATGTCTACACCTCAGCAGTATAATATCTACCTAAGCAAAGTTCTGCTGTGTGAAACACAGAATATATGGAGAAGTTATTCTGTGCATTTCCTCTCGAAATCTGACTGTACAATGTGACCTTTAGTGAAAGCTGGCATTATGTACAGATATTTTCGATATCTCAATTGCATGAAAACATTCCTTAACAAATTGAAAGCAGTGACCTGTCTCTAGTCAGATATATATATATATATATACACACAGAGTTGAATCTTTTAAACCGACTGAGGGGAGAAGGTGGAAGCAGGGTCATCAAAGAGTGTTACAGTAGCTTCACTGAACAGCACTGAAAGAAAGAAGCAATAAAACATTTTCATTCTCTAATGAGGAATTTTGGGGGGAGGTACTGGGAACTGAACCCAGGGGCATTCTACCTCCAAGCTATACCCCCAGCCCTATTTTATTTTTTATTTTGAAACATGATCTCACTAAGTTGCGGAGGGTCTTGCTAAGTGGCTGAGGCTGCCTGGTTACCTGTGATCCTCCTGTCTCAGCCTCCCAAGTATGGGGATTACAGGCGTGCACCACGGCGCCTGGCTTGTAATGAAGATTTTTAATAGACAAGATAAAAATAATACATAACTTTATTTCTTAAATTCGAACTTCTTTTTAAAAAATATGCTCTAGCTGAACTTCATCTCACACACCAGAGTAGTAATAAATTCTTCCATGTAGTAATATTTGCCTTCTAGCATCAGCTTTTAGGAAATCTACCAGGACAATTCACATGAAAAATGTATATTCCCATAAAGGAACTTTTTTTTTAACCAAATGACTTGTTTCACTTGTTTAAAAAAAAAAAGAAGAGGAAGAAGAAGAACTAACAGGCTTTTCCAATTTTTTAATATTTCTGGTAGCAGAAAGAGGGTTTTCAGTGACGCGACAGCTACACCTTATCGCACACTGCAATTCTCTCAGGCAATGCAAACACATTTTGTGTCCTTTCACAGTGCAGTTCACTCGGAGACAAAAGCAAGAAGAATTTGTTTCACTTGAGCTATTCCCTTTTAATATATGCTTTCCAGCTGACTAAAGTTATCTTTAAAATTGTAACCGTCAAAAGGGCATCGGCCATAACCATCAAAATTGTTATGGATTGTTTCAGCATTATAATGCTCAATAAAGGGACAAGATATTTGTCATAATTTGTTCATTAATGTTCTAGCATTCATAGTTTACCATGCAAATATATGTTCCTGCAATTACCTACAAATTAACTATATTAAAAGATACCTGATTTTAAAATACCATGTTCAAAAACTACCTCTTATGAAATATGACCACTGGAGAGAAAAGAATTCTTATGTTGCCATTCTAAATAAGAATATCTCATTGGCCTTGCTGTAAAAAGAACAATAGAAGACTAATTAGCTTAACTATGTATTAGTCCCAGCGAGGGAACCCCAAAGCCCACAGTAATTTTGACACAGATGTATGCCACATGATACCTTTATTATATGCTAATGATATTTGACCAGGAAACATAATAAAAACTTTTTAAAAAAATCAATTAGAACAATTTCTTTATAATATGAAAGAAAAGCTTTATGTTCACCATAAATTCTACTAGCAGTTTTGCTAATTTAATTATGTTCTGTGCATCTCTGTTTTGTGGGTATATCTAATGCACTTGACAGCTGAAATAATTATTTTAACATCTAAATGACCATGTATAAGATGTTAAAGGATATAGAAATGTAAACAGTTAGCTAATGAATAATTTAAGTTTTTATTAGCCTTTTTTCCCATAATTGTTGCTGCACTGAATAAAGTCACATCATACTTTTCTTTATCTTAACAAGAATTTCAACAGGAGGTAAAAATTTATTTAATGTATGAGAAAGGAGGGATTTTTGTTGGTGGTGGTGGTACTGATGATTGGTTTTGTTCAACATCAGGAATACAGCTTGGGGGAGGGCTAATTGACCGATGTGTGCATGTATACTTCTATCACCCTGAAACTCATCAAGATGTATGACTACAATGCACCAATAAATTAAAAAAAGGAATACAGCTTGAAAATTTCAAAATATGTATCTTGGTCCTCAGATGCTGGGAATTACCTAACAATATCCTATGTTCCTCTCTATGTTTTTTTTTTTTCTATTCCACTACACTAAAGTTGTGTGGGGTCAGAGTTCTTTCTAGTTTTGTTTACCAATGTTTGTTTGGCATCTTGCATAACAGGTAGAATTTGGTAATATGTATTGAATATGTTTATTATTATTAAATAAAGGAAGTAATGCATGCTGAAGTTCTCCATTGTATGGAGTTGCAGAGCTGGTATCCATTTTAAGAAATTTTCCTTGTGTGTCATCAGCCTGGTATAAACATCAAATAAAAGTTATGTATTGGTGATGGTAGAAAAATTATAATAATAATGGTTATTGGAAAGCATCATTCCAAGACTTGGCTTTACTTCTAGATCACTTGGGAAGTTTCAATAAAAATATCATTGTTTGGGACCTGCCCCCAGCAATAATGTTATAATTGGCGTGGGATGTGGCCTGGGCAGTGGGGTTTTTAAAATCTTTCCAAGTAGTTCTAAGGTAAGACTAAGAACTGGTTCTTAGCTGAGAACCACTGTTCTATATGATGATATCATGGTGACTGTGATGAAGAAGGTAAATTTCATGACATCTACCTTACAATTTTAATTTATGGAAATACAAAAGGAGTTTTTCCTTAAAGCCAAGTTTTAATAATATAAAAAAGCCCTTCTATTTCTGCTTAACTTGCCAGCGCATGCACACACAGAGAGAGAAAGAAAAAGAGAGAAAAATATATCCTTACTTTCCTGTGTTCTTTTCCTTAGAGTTCAAGGAGGAAAAGTACTAAAACAAAAACTCAAAAGAGATGAATTGAACTAGACATGGTGGCACACACCTCTAATCTCAGTACTTGGGAGGCTGAGGCAGGAGGATCACAGGTTTAAGGCCAATCTCAGCAATTCAGCAAGATCCTGTTTCAAAAAATAAAATAGGGCTGGGGTATAACTTGGAGGTAAAATGTCCCTGGGTTTAATCCCCATTTCCATCAAAAAAAAAAACTGAATTGGACCTACTCCTTGACTCCTTGAATAATAACAACATAATTAAGTATAAAATTAAGAAGCTTAGGGAAGAGAAGCAGAAAATACGGAGAGGCTACTGACTCCAAACCAAATAACCTGCTTCCAACCGTGTTAGGACCTCAGAACCTGCAAATCTGTTCACGTGCTTTTCTTCTCAATTTTCACTGTGATAGCCACAGCGTAATTTCCATATCAAAAATAGATGCTAGGGCTATGATTAGGAAAACCGTATTTTCCACACTAAAAATTAGGATGTACCTAGGGAGTATTTAGCTATAGGAGAAGATGTTTGATGCCAAGCCCACTAAATCCAAAAATAGCTAGAATCGACCTTCCTAAAATACTCCTTTTGGACACTCATACCCCTCGTAGCTCTTGACACCTTTCTTGCTCCTAATGCTGGAATTTTTACTGCATCTCAAAACAGAAGAACATTTAATTCCTTATGCCAAAAATGTTTAGAGAGAGAGGGCGAGGAAAAGGAGATTCTTCAGGAAAAGGGAAGTAGTTAAAAGAGTGTTTACTCTGTAATCTTTCCACTTATTGACCGTGTGAAAATGGGAAAAAAAAATTCTGCATGGATTTGTTTTCTCATCTGTAAAATGGGAAGAATAAACTCTACTTGACAGCATTATTATGAGAATTAAATTGAATAATGCACCAGAGAAGTAGATATTAAAATGGAGTTACTATCATAATAATAATTATTGCTGCTAAGAATAGAAATGACCTTCCATTCTTCTTCATAAGTGCATGAAGACTTTATTTGTTCCTTGATTTTGCAAAACCTAAGTTTGCAGTTAAGTGTTGGTAGAATTGTAGGTAGCCACGTGTTTAGCTAAGCTACTCAGAAGCGATGCCTTGACTAGAAATGTAACAGGGATTTCAGAAAAAGAAGGCCAGGCTAACAAGATGTTTTCGCCTATTTTAAGCTAATTTTTAAAATACTTCTACTCCACAGCAGGATTGTTTCACTTCCAACAGCTCTTCAGATGCAACTCCCAGCCAGGTTCAGAGTTTAGTGCATAGTTATTATGACATGACTTTTGACAAGAGCAATCAGCTATTGTTAGCAAGTGAAAGTTGAAATGATTGCATTGGTCAAAGAAAAGCACTTTAGGCTGGGAACGCAAGGGAGAAAAGGCAACAGTCAAAACACTGCCAAGGTGATTCATGAAGTTGGAATGTCATCTGGACTGGGTCAGAGGAAATGTTGGAGTGGTGTCATGGTTTACAGCTCAACTTCAAGTGCAGTTTCTGATAATCTCATGGTTTAGAAGTGGGACCAGAGTCAATTTTCCTATCCCTGTTCCCCAATATCCGACCTTGTCCTCTGTCCAAAAGGGAAATAGAATTGCAATGTGGACACCAACCCAACCCATAACATAAAGGGCCCCTATCCTCATGGAGCTCAGAGAACTGAAATATAGAAAGAGAGGCTTCTGGCTGGATGTGGTGGTGCAGGGCTGTAATCCCAGTACTTGGGAGGCTGAGACAGGAGGACAGTAGGTTCAAGGCCAGCCTCAGCAATATAGCTGGACCCTCAGCAACTTATTGATACCCTGTTTCAAAATAAAAAAATAAGATCAAGCTGGGAGTGGTGGTGCACGCTTGTAATCCCAGTACTTGGAAGGCTGAGACCAGAGGATCCTGGTTTGTGGCCAGCCTCAGCTACTTAGTGAGGCCCTCCATAACTTAGTGAGACCCTGTTTCAAATTAAGAATAAAAAATAGGACTGGGGGTGTAGCTCGGAGGTAGAATGCTCCTGGGTTCAATCCCCAGTGCCAAAAATATAAAAATAAAAATAAATAAATAAGATCAGGCTGGTGCTATAGCTTAGAAGTAGAATGCCCCTGAGCTAAATCCCCAGTATCAAAAAAAAAAAAAAAAGGCTTCTGGATTAGCCTACTGAAGTCAGGCCCTTGGTCCTAATGCAGATGTGACTTCCTTGTGCATAGGAGAAAAGAAGGTAGTGGTGGTGGAGGAGCCAGGAGGATTGCAGATTTGCAGCCAGTCTCAGCAACCTTGTGAGGCCCTCCCAAACTTAGTGAGACCCTGTTTTAGAAAAATAAAATAGGGCTGGGGGTGTGGCTCAGAGGTAGAATGCCTCTGGGTTCAATCCCTGGTGCCACAAAAAGAAGAAATAAATAAATAAATAAATAAATAAATAAATAGGGAAAGAGAGAGAGGAAGGGAAGGGAAGGGAAGGGAAGGGAAGGGAAGGAAGGAAGGAAGGAAGGAAGGAAGGAAGGAAGGAAGGGGAAGGGGAAGGGGAGGCCACACATACTCTAGACAGGTAGATTAAAAATGAAATAAAACAGCTCCAAAAGGGCTAGGACTGGCTTGTTCATGGCTGTGTGTCACTCCATCCCTCCATTAGGAATGGTGAGGGACTAAATATGTTCTTTCTACTACTACCTCCTTCTATGGAAATGTTGAGGAATGAGTTTATAAGCAAATCTTAATATTTTGGGTTGGTTTGAAAGGCGAGCGGGAGTGTACTAAGAATGTGACAAAGAGAAGTATTGGTAGATATTCTAAATAAGAAACTAAGGTTTCGGAGATTGGAACCTAGACTGTGAAGAAGGATGAAAGCTGAGAAGGGGAGGAAGAGAAGGGCTGTTAGGATGGAAGGGTCGCAGATACCCAGACTCATGATCCACAGCCCCTGAGATTCTGATTCAGTGCGCTTGTACAGCAGGGTCACGGGGATTTAATCAGTTTAATGTTCTAAATAATGAACAAGTAATTCTGATAGCTAAGTCCCAGGTTGAAATGCTCTATTATGCATCGTGAGGAAACTTTAAGTATTTAAGGACAAATTAAAAACAAGATTTAAAACCGAGATTAGAGTGGGAGAGAAAAGAACCCAACCCCACCCCAATTGCATCTTGCAAATTGTGGAGCTCAAACTTTGTCTAGAAGCTCTAAGAAGTTCTCCTGGACTAATATTGACTCCTGCACACGAGCAGAAAGGACGCTGACTGGAGTTCACACTTTCTCCCAGTTAAACTTCTCATTAGTAACAGAGGAAGCGAATAGGACCAACATGCATAGTGGTGCACGTTGCGTAAGTTACAGTCCATACAACACCCGAATAAAAGAGCAGGCAGAGGCTGACCCCCACTGTCATGCCCTAGCACAAGACTGCATCCATCCAGAGAATTGTCTCTTTCTTATTTGTTCAAAGGCACATCTGGCCTAGGGGTGTTCCTAAAGCACCAAGCATCAAGGTGAGCCTTCATTTACTGTGGAAGGCTTGACTTGTTCTCCACCTGATCTTATATTAAAATAGTTACACTGACTGTAACTTGCTTTCATTTAGTCTTCAGGATCCAGTTCTGTTAGATCAACAATGGGGGGAGGATAAAAAGGAGCAATTCATTATTTTCTGCTCCAGGTAAGTAAAATATGGTTCCATCATTAAAGGAGTTTACAATCTGGCAGGTTAGAAAAGGTATACACAAATTGCTGATCAAGACAATGAAATAAGAAGCACAGTCTTTCATAAGGTCGAGAAGAGATTCCTCCTGACAGAGGAAACTAAAGTCTTCCAGGAGATAGTAATATTTAAGCCGCTGTTGAGAGATGGACAGAATTTTAACAGTAGATGAGAGCGCGCCATGTGTAGCACCAACCCAGCCCAGAGGCAAGGTGGTCAGCAGGCATGGAGATAGGGGAAAGTGTGTCTCAGGGAGAGTGTGAAAATTTCAAGAAGAATGGGTAAAATAAATGAGAAACCATAGTGCAAAAGTGTAATTAAAGAAGATCTGGGGAACCCCATGCGATCTTGTGTAGAATTAGCTGCACGTGCACGCTGGCCTCATCCACTGGATGAGCTCCACACTTGTCTGTTACATGTACCTGTGTCAGAAGTCAACAAAGGGAAAAAATAAAGTCCGGTGGTATAAGATGACTTCACTTTTCAAACTGGAAACTAGCGCCAAGAAAGATCCAGAAGTCCCAGCCAGCATCATGTAACACATTCATGGCAGCCCAGGACTGGAACCCAAGACTCCAACTCGTTCTATTCACCAGCTCCTCACACTGGAATGTTAATATTCTCAGGTCCACAGGACAGTGCAGTAGAAAATAAGCCGAGGTACAGAGTTAGCATGGCATATTTTCTATAACATGGATGTAATTCAATGGCAAGTAAGTAAACACATATTTTTTCTATTAAAACAAAAAAGCACAAATTGTTAAAAGGATGAGTGATTACATTAGGTATCCCAGATTCCTGGGATATGTCATGACTCTTGGTAGCAATAGAGGTATTTGAATGCAACATTTTTTTTTTTTGGCGATACCAGGGATTGAACCCAGGAGCATTCTACTCTGAGCTATACCCCCAGCCCTATTTTTTATTCTTTATTTTGAAACAGGGACTCGCTAAGTTGCGGAGGTCCTCACTAAGTAACTGAGGCTGGCCGCGAACCTGGATCCTCTGGTCTCAGCCTCCCAAGTACTGGGATTACAAGCATGTGCCACCATGCCCGGCTGAATGCAACATTTTAAGAAGGGCTTTGTTGTAATGACATTGTAAAATGAAGCTGTTGCCAAAATTGAAGGTCTTTAAATGTCACTTTGAGTGGTTGGATTCAGTTCAATAGGAAGTCCATAACTATCAAACTTTTTGAACTGTAGGATGAAATTTGTGAAACAAATTTATGTTCTAATCACCTTACTTTAATGTCCCTACTGTTGATGCCTTTTCTGTATAATGTGAGCTTTATTTTACTTGTTGATACTGTACACACCTGGAACCAGATTATCAGTTTAGTTAGCTGGTTTTGTTCTGTTTTGTTTTCCATTTTTTCCTAATTTGCAGGTTCTCTGTAATTCTGTGGAATTTAATGTGGGACCCAAGATCGAGAGTATCACAACATCTCTACAGATTTCTGCTTGTTGAGTGTGAGAGAGACTAAGGAAATGGTTGAGGGAGATACTTCTGTTGAACAGGCCTTTTTAAGATTCCAGCTCCTGTCCTGGGTGGAGGTGTGCTGGGGGCGGGGGGGTGGTTACAGAGTCTAGTCCCTGAGAACTAATTACACTGACCTTCCTTGTAAGGTTTGATACAGTTCCAGTGTATGGTAGCTGTGACTGCATGGTCCAGAATAGTGTACACACTTTGGAATTTAAATTTACAGATCGTTTAGTCCCTGTAGCTATGTCTGGAGTTCTCTGAATCAACAGTTTGCTTTCTTTCAAAGGCTAGACCAAAAACATCTTTTAAATCATCCAGTTTTCCATGTATAAGTTGAAAAATGTAAAAATTCACATTAACTCAAAGAAGCCAAATAAAATTCAAAGCTGCCTCTCTTGCAGTGAAGTAGTTCTCCACCCTCCTGAATAGTCTGTCTTGCTTATTTCCTCAGAAAGAAGGATCTGATCAAGAAACTCTAGCTGGAACTGAAAGTAATTCTTTCTTCTTTTTCTTTTTCTTCTTCTTCTTTTTCTTCTTCTTCTTCTGGAAATTTCAGTGTTTTAATATACTGCTGTATTCATATAAACTACAACTTTCAATAGCAATAAGTAAATTTTAGGGTTAGGTCAAATGTTTGCTTCGTAAATAATATTATATGACTTATAGGAATTATAAATGTAATTTACCATAGGGAATTGTTTCTGAAATATTGCTGTCTAAAAAGTTTAAAATTTGTGGGAATCCATACAAATGGAATCCAAGGATAGTAATCACAGTTCCAAAATCCAAGAGTCCTTTCACTTCCATGAGTTACTTCTGAAAATCTAACATCCACTTCAGGTAGCATGTTCTGCTGCATCACACAGGTGGCTTTCAACCAGTGGTTTTTTTTATTTTATTAAAAAATTCTAACTTCCTATTTCTCTTTCTTCTCAAATGTCATATTTTTGTGGTGCTTCCATATTAATGCTATTGTTTTAAAATGAGGACCAGAGACTCCTGATCTCAGCAAATATCTTGGTGAATATACTTTTGCTTTGGGGCAAGTACAATTTAATATTCATAACTCTTGGAATTGCAGAAGCAGAAAGTGAAAAGAAGCATCGCAATTCCCAAGCTTTAGGTATTGGGGCTAAATAGCTGATGTGAACAACTTATCAGGGGATTGGCAACATTATTAAAGTATCATGTAAAAGCCAAGATCACTCTGAGTTTCAAAAAGCTAAGGAAAGAAAAACTCTCTTACCAGTTGACATTTCAATAAAATATGGCTAAGAAGAAAATGCCTTGTATCCAGAGGTCTCAATGGGCTAGCTTTGAGCAAAACAACAGAAGTGAGACAGAGCAGTAAAATACAAATATATCCCTGTGATAACGGGAAAAATCTGAAAATCAATTAAGGCCATTTTGGAATAAGATAGAATGAATCAGCCTGTGAGAAGTTTAAATGAGTTTACCAAGTCAGTGAGGTACGTGCGTGCGTTAGGAGCTCCACTCACAGAGTGTTACTGCTCTCTCTCCACAGCATTCACCAAAAGCATTCAAGACCCCAACCCATTTTCAAACTTAATTTTCCTATTTCATGAAATTAATATTATATACTCTCCATCCCACCACATAATGCAAGCAAGGACTGTCAAATATAATTAGATTTTTAGGAACCTGAGTCAAATTTTTACTGAAAAAGCCCCAAATTGGTCTTTACTTTTACATAAGAATATTTCATTGAAAATAAAGGAATAACAAATGATATCACATATGCACGTGTGTACATACTTCTGTCTCTGATCATCTATTTTTACATTTTTTATTTTGCCTTCTCAAATGGCATGTGTCATTTTATAAACTGACCCAATACATAATAAGATCATATACCATTTGTAAATGTGTGTGTTGAGAATAAAACAAATAAATAGATTGGTTATCCTGGAAAATTGAATACTGAAACGGGTTCATCAGTATTAAGAGAAAAAATAACTTTAAGATTCCTAAGAATATTGCTAATACTAAAATCTCATCCAAATTTGAATAAATTTGGACTAAGAGTAAATAGGCAGACAACCCAAGTCTTTAAGCTGTAGATCAAAGGGGAAAAAAATGTCCCAGATAGAAGAGAATTAGACAATAGAAAATTTAACCATAAAATCTAATAAAATACTTTATACAGGAAAAATGATAGAAAGGGATAAGGAAATTATTTTTTTCTGGGAAGAAACAGTCTAAGATCAGAAGAAAAATCCCCATGAAACCTTTATTTTCTCTTCTATAGGAGATTATAAGAAATTAATTTAATGAAACAAGAGCTTTAAGAAAAATATATAATAGAAAACAAGGTCGGGTAGAAGCTTAATAACTAAACCAAGGAAGCAACTTGTGGTTCAAAAGTCACCATCACAGAATTAATAATAGACACATAATATATACAGACATAATAGACACAATAAAAACATCAAACTACCAAGGAAAGGGGTATAATGATGGTGACTGTACAGGGAAAAGACAGTAAGATTAATGAGTAAAAGAAAGCATGGGTAGAGAGAGCAGGTGAAAAATATGATCCAGCCAAAGAAAGGTTAATGTGCCTAAGTTAGGGTAGACAACAGAAAAAAAGACTTCAAAGTATAGTCAAGTCAAATAAAGAAGAATTGTAGATCAAAAGGATACATTATAGCTTAGGAAAATTTTCTACAGAAACATACACTAAGAAAAATCCTGATGAAGGTTTAAACTTGGAAGAAGGAATTCTTCATACATAGAAATAATAAGAGGTGAAATATCAGACTGATCTCAGACTTTTACTAAACCAAATCCAATGCCACAAGACATTACAAGACAACAAATGTTAGCAACATTCAATGGGAAAAAATGTCACTAAAGATTACTACATAAAACCAAGTAGTAACAAATATTAGAGCAACAGAAGATAGTTTATAAATGAAAAACAGCAACAACAAAAAATGCTCAGGGAGTAGACAACTCATGAGCCAATACTAATACTACTACTACTAATAATAATAATAGGAAATAAAGTACTTGATGTTCAAGCTTCAACTAATGATATCTGCTTGGAGGTGCTGGGGTGAATGGTGAAAGACAGGTGTTAACACCCAAAAGTAGTGAAGCAATATGTACAAAGCAGTAAGGTAAGGAAAGCATGAGTCAAAAATGTGTATTCAAGCTGGGTATGGTGGCTTATGCCTGAAATGCCAGTACTTGGGAGGCTGAGATGGGAGGATCCCAAATTTGAAGCCAGTCCTCAGCAACTTAGTAAGACCCTGTTTCAAAATAAAAAATAAAATATGGATGGGGGTGTAGCTCAGAGGTAGGATGCTCCTAAGTTCAATCCTCAGTACCAAAAAAAAAAAAAGCATAGCATACTCAGCCTTGTTATCATTCAATGATGAAGGCAAGAGAACACTACTCTCATTCATAGAGAAAACACACCAGGCATGACCCTTTCCAAGAGAAAACAAAAAGGGAAACCCAGCAAAACCAACAAACAACAAACTGCTTAGTAAAATTCTGAAGCAGTTTCTGAGCTCTATATAAAAAAAGTATTATCATCATTGATAGAACTTTTTATCATTAATAATTTTTTGTTGTTCTTGTTGTTCAGAACTGAGAAACAATGAAAAAAGGACCAACAATGGTAAAGGAACAGACGATGAGTTTTTAATTTACCAAAATGAATGCAGAGGTAAAAATGTAGGAATCAGAGAAAATTTACATTATTAACTTGGATAACATGTACATAATCACATGGCTTACAAAATGTGGAAGGAATTGGTGCTCTGGAAAATAGCCATTGGGCTAATCTGAAACAGGAATTTTCACTTACCAATCCTCCAAATTTTTTTCCTATGTAGAAATCATTAAGACTGAATAGTTCAAAATAGATAGCTCCTAGTTTTTTCACAAATTAGATCAGGCATGGGAATGTGAGAACTTTTTTAAATGCTTATTTCTCATCTTTCAGCAGAATACACTCCAAAATAGCAAAAAAAAAGAAAGAAAAGAAAAAGAAACAAAGTTAGTTTAAAATTTTGTTTTAGAGTCAATGTTTTTATCTTATTTTTCTTAGTCTCAGATAGATCATTTGGGAAGTTATATCAACAATGATTGTAAAATTTTATATAGAGCTCAGAAATTTCATTAACTCCAGTTATTAAATTCTCTTAAGTGCAACCCAAATTAAAATTAATATTTTTATTTTAAAGTTAGTATATTATTGTTGTGAAATCATCTCTGTTTATACATCCTTTATGTATTTATAAATACACACTATCTTGTGTGATGTTCAATTTTATTAACAATGATTACTTCAGATGGCTAGATTTTGGTTGAACGTTAATTTTAGTTGACTGCTAAATTTTTACTTGACTGTTTTCTGTCTTGAATGTAAATGAAAAACAATTTAAGTTTAAAAAAATGTAGCATTACAGGTATGGGTAACATAATTGATATAGTGTAAGGGGCCATTATTTTTTATTCTAGAAAATAAACTTGTTTAAAATCATTTGAATTTTTATCATTTCTCCATACAATATCTACAATGATACTTTTTTGGCTTTCTATATCTTCAACTCACATCAGGGTTTTAAAATCTTAAACAGGAATACTTCATATTTGAGTCAGAGGTATGACATTTAAACTATCAAGTCATTCTAGATGTATTCTTCTAATCTCACATCACTTCTTATTGACCTGAAATTTCTTATTTTCAGCCTACTATTTTAAAAAAATTAATAAATTATTTTTGTAACATAAAAAGTGTCTTTTTCTTTTTTGGTGCTATAGATCAAACTCAGGATCATTCTTTTCCAAGTTACACTCCCTGTCCCTTTTTATTTATTTTTTATTTGAATACAGGGTCTTCTTAAGTAGTTGAGGCTGGCCTCAAATCTGGGATCAGGTTCTTGTCTTAGCCTCCCAAGTACTGGGATCACAGGCATACACCATCGCTCCCAGATTTTTTGTTTGCTTGTTTTTGTTATTTCTTTAATGAACCATCCAGGATGAAGATGATCTTGGTAAGTAAACTATACCTTAGAGCATGCCTGAAAGTCCCTGCCACTGTCGTATCTCTAGAATTCTTCAAACGATTGTATAGTCTCTCCCTTACCAACAACTATGTGGAAAGGAGCAGTTAAAGACCTAGAGTCAGCTGCAATCTGTGAGTGACATGTGCAAATGAAAAGACAAGAGCATGGACTGCCGAGGCCGACCGCCTGGACTTGGATTCCAGCTCTACTCCTCACCAGCTGCACACCTTGGGCAAGTTACTTAACTTCTCTGTGCCTCAATTTTCTCGTTTTTATAACAAGAATTTTCTCATCTCTCTAACGATAACAATGGCCACCTTTTAAGCCCATTGCAAAGATTAAATGAGTTAAAATAAATCACTTAGGTATCACCAGGCACAGAGTAAGCATGATGTATTAGTTCACATCTTTATCACAGTGGCTAGTATCAAGTTATAACTTATTCTTCTTTTTAAAATGTAAGAGTACACATGACAAATATGATTATTTAAAATTCAGTGTATTAGCCGGGCGTGGTGGCACACACTTGTAATTCCAGTACTTGGGAGGCTGAGACAGGAGGATCGCAGGTTCTAGACCAGTCTCAGATACTTAGTAAGGCCCACAGCAACTTAGTGAAATACTGTTTCAAAATAAAAAAATAAAATAGGGCTGGGGATATAGCTCAGAGGTAGGATGCCCCTGGGTTCAATCCCCAGTATCAAAAAAAGTATTTGAAAATCAATTTTGAGAGTCAAGCATAGCCTCTGTGACTGTAGGATATAATTTTGTAGGCTGCACGTGCAATTTGGATTGCCCAGGACAATCTCAGTTTGCCCAGGAAAATCAGTCTATACTTACTGCCCTGGCATATCTTTAATATCATCCCTTTCACTCTCAGAAGTAAGCAACTTTATAAGATAAAAGCTATGGTTTCTCCATAATTAAGACAGTATTGTGTTACTTGGATGGATGTGGTCAGGGTTAGAACCTAAACTTAGTTTTTTCTTTTAAATAATGTTACTCATGAGAAGTTGAAATAAAATGCTTCTTTTAGAATTAAAAAATACATCCTAGCGATTAGTAATTCATTCATTAGTTCATGCAACAAATACTTGTAGAATGCTTATTTTGAGGGTAAGTCTTTGAGCAAGCAACAGCTTCCTGCTCATGTGTTATAGCTAGATATAGAATGTGCCCTGAAGAGTTCATTTATTGGTGTTCGGAGCTGATGTAATTGAGTCATGAGGGGTATAATCTCAGGTAATGGATTTATCTGGGTGGTAACCTAGGCTGGTGCGGTGTAGCTGGAGAAGGTGGGTTCCTGGGGTTGTGGCTTTAGGAACTGTGCTTTTGTCTTTGAATCCCTTTACTTGCTTGCTCTCTCTGCTTCCAGCCTCCATGATGTGAAAGTAGAGTCCTGCTCTCTCCCTCTCTGGCTTCCTGCCGCCATGCCCTGAGTTTCAGACCTGGCCTTACATGGGCTGAACCCAGAATCTCCAAAAACCTGTGAGCAAATAAATCTTCCTTCCTCTAATTTGTGTGGTCAGGTTTACTGGGATCCAGCAGTGAGAACATTGACCGAGACATCATGGATCTTACCTTTTGAAGAGCATACATAATTAACAAGTAGCAAGTATCTAGAATAATATTTGCCAGTAGTCATGCAATACTTTATAATTACTTTATAAATAAGCAAAATATTATTTACTTTGATAAATGCTCTGAAGAAAATGAAATGATAGGAGAGGAAATCAAGTGATAGGTAGTATCTGGATTTTATGCAAAAAGCAAGATTGTCCAAAAATGACCCTGGGCATCAATCTGGTGCCTGTACTTGAACAAGAGAGCTGAGATCAGCCCCAGCCATCAGGCACAGCTCTTCCTCCAGTGGAGAGTCTACCTCTGAATTCACAGGACACCAGTGTCCTTCTCCACCTGAGCCTCAGCATCTCCACGTGCTGTCAAATGAAGTTGACAGACAATTCCTATTACCAAAACAGAAGATCTCGCAAATCCAGACTGTGGTGTCCAGTCAGTCTGATGTCCTTCATTAATAAGGTCACCCAATGGCTGACCTGTTGAAAAAAAGCAATATGCGTGGGCAGGGTTTTCCACTAGAGTACAGACTCACACTGAGATTTCAGCAGAATTCCTTGACCCAGCATCTCATAATCTCATATCCTCTTCTCTTCTCTTCTCTTCTCTTCTCTTCTCTTCTCTTCTCTTCTCTTCTCTTCTCTTCTCTTCTC
>PVJS01016887.1:0-36880 GCA_004027185.1 Glis glis
ACACACACACACACACACGCACATACACACACACACACACACACAAAGATAAATGAATAAACAATATGATACAGACATATGGTGGAATATTATTCAGCCTTGAAAAGATATGGAGTACCGATACATGCTACCATGTGGACGGTCCTCAAAAACCACGATGCTAACTGAAAGAAGCCTGTTACAAAAGACCACATATTATATATACCAGTTATATGAAATGCCAGACGAGTCCAATGTATACAGACAGAAAGTAGATTCTTGATAATCAGGACTGGTGGGATGGGGGAGTAATGGGGTGATAGCTATAGGGGTGTGGGGTTTCTGCTTGTGGAAACGAAGACATTCCAAGATTGATGGTGGTGATGGCTGCACGGCTCTGTGAATATACTGAAAACCATCGAACCTTGAATTTCAGAGGGATGAGTTGGATGGTACGCGAATTATATCCCAATAAAACTGTTTTTACGAAAGAAAGAAAAATTAGCATAAATACATTTATAGCTCACATTTCAGATTCAGAGGGATCGAATAAAAGCAGGGTAATTATTGACATGGAATGCTGTCTAATTTTACAAGAGAAAGTAACAGCAGAAACTTAAAAAAAAAGAGCAACAAAAAGCTATATATTAGTGTGCAACTCTTCATCCAAGAAACACACCAACTGTCATTATATTGCAATCACTTGGCTCATTAATATTAATAGGATGGTAATGATGATGAAAATGGAAAATACTTTCTTTTGCATTTTGGCTAGAGGTACATACCTCTCTGATCTTTTCGTGTATACATATGTGTCTATGAGTGTGTTTCCACATGTACTGCGTCTGCGTAACCAGAGATACATACCAATAGGTGCAAACACGTTTGACCCTGCGCATGTTCATTCGTATAACAAATGTGTACCAATTGCTGGTCAGGTGCTTTTTATTCCTAAATGGCTGTCCTTGTTCTCTTGCCCTTGATTGTATGGATAATCTGCGTCTGCCTTTGATGAGACCTGCAGCTCCCCAGGTGACTCACATGTGCACTGGAGTGTCTGGAGCCATTGGGCCCGGCTGCCATGAAGACAGGAGCACTTGTCAGCCTGGCTGGCATGGAGGCTTCTAATGCTCAGCTTCCGGTTCTGTGATGGTTTGGTTATGGAATGATCCCAGAAAAGCTCATGTGGTGGCCATGCAGAAATGATCAGAGATGAAATCACTGGATCAGGGCTCTGACCTCATCAGTGGATAAATCCGTTGATAGATTAATAATTGGAATGGACTCACTGAGTGGTAACTAGAGGCAGGTAGGGTGTGGCTGGAGGAGGTAGGTTACTGGGGGCGTGGCCTTCGGGACTGTATCTGTCTCTGACCTCTCTTTCTCTCTCTCTGGCTGCCCTGAGCAGCTTTCCTTCACCATTCCCTGCTACCATGACGCCTTTGAGTCGGCCATCCATGGACCAAACCTCTGAAACAGTGAATCAAATAAACATGTCCCCCTCTAAGTTGTTCTTATCCGGTATTTTTTTTTCGGTACCGGGATTGAACGCAGGGGCATTCTACCTCCGCGCTACGCCCCCGGCCCTATTTTTTATACTTTATTTTGAAACCGGTCTCACGAAGTTGTGGAGGGCCTCACTGAGGAGAGAGAGAGAGAGAGAGAGAGAGCGAGCTGAGGCTGGCTGCGAACCCGGATCCTCCAGTCTCCGCCTCCCAAAGTACTGGGATTACAAGCGTACGCCACCATGCCCAGCCCTTATCCGGTATTTTGGTCAAGGCGACCAAAAGCTAACTAATACAGTGTCATCTTCTGTTTCCCTAACATCTTTCACAGTTTGGCCGATCCACTTGCTCATTCAACCAAGAACCTGGTGAGAAAAGTTTACACCCTGAGACTAAGAACGGAGCCTATTAGAACAGGGGAAAATATGAGGAGAAAACTAAAGTTTCACAAACATTTACTGTGTCACATGTTGATAGCTTGGCTTAAAAGGCCACATACACGTTCCAACAGGTCCAAAGACAGAGCCAAGACGGAGCCTCGTCTGTGTGGAGAGCGGCTGCACTGTCCCCAGCCTGAGGGACTTCTGTGGTCATCTGTTGTCGGCATGCACATTCAGGGGTTTTGTTGGAAATGCCAAGGCCATTGCAGGAGCACTGACTCTTATAAACCTGGCAATTTCACTAAGCACATGGAAATTTCCATCAGCCCCTCCTAGAAAGGCCAGACACTCCCTAACCCCCTTATCCATTGAGCATGCTTTTACCTGACCTTGAGTATTAATTTATTCTTAAAGTCTTTCCCTCTTAGCCAGGTGTGGTGGTACTTGGGAGGCTGAGACAGGAGGCTGGCAGTTTCAAGACCAACCTCAGAAACTTAGTAAGATGCTCAGCAACTTAGCAAGACAATGTTTCAATAAAAAATAAAATAAGGCTGGGGGTGTAGTTTGGAGGTAGAGTGCCCCTGGGTTCAATCTCCAGTAACACACACACACACACACACACACACACACTAAAGTCTTTCCCTCTTAGGTTTCGGTTTAGTTTTAGGTTCACAGCAAAATAGAGCAGAAAGTACAAGAATTTCCCATATACGCCACAACACCCACAGCTTCCCCTGTTATCAAAATCCCGCACCAGAGTGGTACCCTTGTTACAATCGAGGAACCTCCGTTGAGACATCTTATCACCCAGGATCCCTAGTTTACACTAGGGCTCACACTTGATGTTGCACCTTCTGTGGGTTTGGACTAGTGTATCACGACACACACCCACCATCGCAGTACCACACAGAATCCTTTCACTGCCCAAAAAACCCTCTGCGCTCTCCCTATTCATCTCTCCACCCCAACACCTCACCACGGCTGATCCTTTACGGTCTCCACAGATTTGCCTTTTGCAGAATGTCACCGAGGGGAATGACATGCTATGCAACCTTGTTCGACTTCTGTTGCTTTATAGTAACTTGCCGACTGCCTTCCACGGCGGCTCTACCGTTTTGCATCCCTGCCCGCGATGTATGCACATTCCTGTTTTTTTCCTCATCAGCATCAGGTGTTGTTGGCGTTGGGGATACGGGCCATGTCCGCAGGTGTGCAGTGATATCTCATGACTGTTTTGATTTGCGATCCCCTAAGGAGGTAGGATAGTGGACATTTTTCATATGCTTATTTGACAGCTATGTATCTTCTTTGGGGAGGTGTCTGTTCAGGACTTTTGCCCATTTTCTAAAAGGGGGTTGTTCATTTTCTTATAATTGGGTTTTCAGAGTTCTTTGTGAATTTTGGATATAAGTCCTTTATCAGATAGGCCTTTCTGCAAATATTTTCTTCCAGTCTGTGGCTTGTCTCTTCACTCTCTTGACATTATCTTTCACAGAGAAGTTTTTAATTTTAATTAAGCCTGGCTTATCGGGCTTCTGTAGATTGTGCTTTTTGTGTCGTATCTGAAAAGTCATTGCCATATGCAAGGTCATCTGGGTTTTCTCCTGTGTCATCTTCTAGAAGTCTTATAGTTTTGTCTTTTACATTTAGGTCTGTTGTTCCTCTTCCTTCTCCTCCTCCTCCTCTTCCTCCTTCTCCTCCTCCTCCTCCTTTTCCTTCTCCTCTTCCTCCTCTTCTTCTTTGTACTGGGGTTTGAACCCAGGGGAATTCTACCTCCAAGCTACACCCCTAGCCTTATTTTATTTTTTATTTTGAAACAGGGTCTTGCTAAGTTGCTGAAGGTTTTGCTAAGTTTCTGAGATTGGCCTCAAACCTGTGATCCTTCTGTCTCAGCCTCCCAAGAACTGGGATTACAGGTGTACGCCACCACGCCCAACTTTGTTATTCTTTTTAGGTTAGCTTTTGTGAGGGGTATATGGTCTGTGTCTAGCCTCATTGGTTTTGCATGTGTATTACTGGGAGTATTTTAGGAAAAAAACTTTCCTCTATCTTCAAGGAGTGCTGCGTTTCCCCTTTGCGAGGGCCTTTTCGAAGTCACGCCAGCCAAAATAATTCGTAACCAGTTTTCAAACACAGTTAGAAAGAGGTTTCTTCACTGTGTCTCGGTCGGGGGGCATGAACTTCTTCCTTATCATGTAGGAACAGCGTGGGCCTCAGCCAGGCACAGATCTGTTCTCTTGTTGATCTGATTTTCTTGTCTCTTTTGCCTTGGTTGGTAGCCAGGCAGGGCACGGCATTTATCAGTGACAGCCGGTTTCAGGTCAACAATGAGTTGGGGACAAGGTTATTGCTGATTTCGGTGTAGCCAGCAGGCAGCCGCTGTATGGGGCCAAGATCACAGAAACGGATCCTAAATTGTCTCTGGAAGGGATAACACAAAGCAGGAGCCACTGAGCAGGGCAGGGGGGTACTGGTGACTCAGTGTTTTATGGCTCCTTCCCTGTGAGTCACTACAGAAGCAATTTTCTCTAGGGGACACTGAGGACTGTTTAGAGCACCGGTCCCCAGAAGTCGAGTTGAGCCTAATTCTGCAAAGTGAGTGAAGCTCAGGACAGGCAGGCCGGGGACCGCACAAGGGGACCCCCAGCAGAAAGCACAGGGACGTTCCCATGGCGGGGCTGTCCTTGGCCATCGAGGCACTGCTGCACCAGGGCACAGGTGCCAGGCGAGCCACACAACCACTCTTTCTCTGGGGCTGCCACTGTCTTCATGGGGAGCATTCCCCCATCTTTCCACTCTCTTCGCTCTCCTCCTTCCAGCCCTCTCCTCCCTCGGCCCCCTCCGCTGCTCAAGATCACTGAGTGTCTGCGCTGGGTCCAGACCCTGGGCAGCCTGGGCACCGCACCGGGGGGAGGGGGAGCAGAGGTATGGCATCTGTAAGACGTACCCTCTTCTACAAGAGGCCAGGAGGGGCACGCATGAGCATCCGTGCTGCCATCTTGACAGCAGGATAATTTGTGACATTTGTGTCTTGATCATCCCAATGTCAGAAAACACACCATTGAACTTTCCCCTTTGAAAAAAATCATATGTATACGTATATGTGTATATATATATATATATAGAGAGAGAGAGAGATTAAAATGCTTTATAAATGTTATATATGCTTGAATATGCACTGCATATTTCTGAAAAGATGGATGGCTTCCTTGGGGGAGGGGATGGGGCGGTGGAGACAAGGTATAAAGGGAACGTTTCATGATAGATCCTTTGTACCTTTGGAATTTTGTACTAGGTGTATGCATATTTATTTAAAAAGTCAGAGTAGTTAAGGAAGTAAAGAGATTGAGTGCTATGAGTCACAGACCCTCCTACTCCAGCCCTGTGCATCAGCCAGGTCAGAGAGAGGCGGAGGGGCAGGATGGGGTGTGGGTCAAGGACGTCTATTTATGAATATTTCTTGATAATTAAAAATAAAAACCAAGCCAGGCATGGTGGCACATGCTTGTAATCTCAGTACTTGGGAGGCTGAGAGAGAGGGATCACAGGTTCAAGGACAGCCTTAGCAAGTAGTGAGACTCTCATCAACCTAGCTAGACCCTGTTTCATAAAACAAACAAACAAACAAACAAACAAAAGGGGCTGGGGGTGTAGCTCGGAGGTAGAATGCCCCTGGGTTCAATCCCCAGTAAAACACACACACACACACACACACACACACACACACACACTAAATAAATAAATAAATAAATAAAGCCCCCAAACAGCAACACATTTATAGTTTGATGTGACAGAATCTTGCCACTTCAAAATGTCTTCCATGCCAAAATGACCCCATCAGATCAGCTGGGCCCAAATGCCGCTTCCTCCCGGACCACATACACCCCAGAAGAGACGGTGCCACTTGCATCATTATGATTAAACTGATCCAGCTGGAAACCAAAAAAAGGCCGGAGGTTACTATCCAGAGCCATGAACCCAAGTGAACGGGAGAACCGGGCTGAACTGCACCTTGCAAAATGGGCAGCAAAGTTTGGGCAGAAGGTCTGTCAACAATTTCCAAATGGCCAATAGCTGGGTGACGGGTGCTTTCTATGATACCGAAACCCCGTATTTCTTTCTCTGGGAATTTGACCCAGTGAGCAAGAACAATTTGTTCAATCGATCCAACAATCCTAGCACAGTCCAGATGCAACAGAGACCATGGCGAGCTAAGACGGCCCAGAAGGGGTGCTGGATGGGCTGCTGTGCTGTGCTTGGAGGCTGTGGGGAGGCAGAGAGGACGGGCAGGCATGGGGGCATAGGAGGGGTGGCACGGGGGCATTTAGCCATGGGAAGTCACCAGCCTCCCTGAGTGCAGAGCAAGGTCGGGCCGCTCAGTGGAGGGTGGAGTTCCATCTACCTTCTGTGGACGGTGGGGAGAGCCGATGTCCTCCTCCACATCCCTAGCTGTGCATTCTTGGGTGAGCTACTTAACCTCTCTGTGCCTCGAGTTTCCTCCTAAATGAAAATAACAAAATGAGAATGTATACCTATGTGTAAAGATCTTAGAACAATGCCTGGCGCCTACCGAGTGTTAAAAAAGTGCTGGCTAGTTCTGCTTCTATTATTGTTACCAGAAAGATAATCTGATAGGTTAAATTAGAGGAGAGAGAAAAACAGAGGCAGACAGATGGGTCAGCTAGGAGGAGCAGAGGTAATGTGACCTGAACCCAGAAAGTGGTCAAGGCAGTGAAAATTTAGAGGAATACCAGAAAAAATGTGAGCTTAGGAACTGGCCGCCCACACAAGGGAGGGCGAGGGAGAGCCAAAGGCCAAAGCGACCACAGACGCCGAGTTTGGGTGTTGGGGGCGCAGAGGCCGCAGAAGCTATTAGCAGCGATGGAAGTCAAGAAGGGCGGTGGTTTAGTGGGGATGGAGGGGATGGAGTTTAATTTTAGATGACTTGGAGGTGACACTGGGACATTACTGTAGAAATGTCAAGTGTGCAATTGTAAATGGGTGACTGGCGCTCACGAAGAGGGGACACGGTTGTCACTGATAGATTCACGATTCATCTCAGAGCGGAGAGCCTCCTAGCGAAGGAGGCCCCTCGCGGGATGGGAGGAGGCAGCAGGATGTTCCTCGGCATAATGTCACCGAAGCCACCCTCCCGGCCAACGGGCCCAGAACCGACACCAGGAAAGAGACACTGGAGTTCTAAGTAGGAGATCGATGCTGAATACTAAAACGCAGAAAACTTGCGGGTTCTAACATTTAAAGTAAAATATTTAAAGCAAACTGCAAAATGGAAAGCAGCTTTGCTTACTTTTGTGTTTGGTATGACAAATGCATAAAAGAAAAAAAAACCAAAAAAACACCATAAAAGGAAAACAACAGTTCGACGACCATACGCCTAGCAGAAGGCTCGGCTTCCTTCCCAGAAGTCCCCCGAATTCCACAGTGAGACGACGCCACAGTTTCTTCCAATCCTCCTGTCCTTGCTGTTCTCCCAGCAGATACCCACGGAGTGCCTGCTGGGTGCCGGGGCCCAGGACACCAGGGGAAACATTGAGTCCCAGGTGTAGAGCCGCTCCCGGCAGGAGGCGGGGTCCTCCTCACCTGTGCTCTGTGTAGCCAGGTACTTTTTTTTTTTTTTGAGGTACTGGGGATTGAACCCAGAGCATTCTACCTTTGAGCTACACCCCCAGCCCGATTTTATTTCTTTTTCTTTTTTTCTTTTTGTGGTACCGGGGATTGAACCCAGGGGCGTTCTACCTCCAAGCTACACCCCCAGCCCTATTTTTTATCTTTTATTTTGAAACCAGTTCTCATGAAGTTGTGGAGGGCCTCACTAAGTAGCTGAGGCTGGCCACGAACCCGGATCCTCTGGTCTCCGCCTCCCAAGTACTGGGATTACAAGCGTGCGCCATCACGCCCGGCTCCCGATTTTATTTCTTATTTGAAACAGGGTCTTGCTAGGTTGATGAGAGTCTCACTGCTTGCTGAGGCTGTACTCGAACCTGTGATCCTCCTGTCTCAGTCTCCCAAGTACTGGGATTACAGGCCTGAGCCACCACGCACGGCTCAGCTGCTGCATTTCAAATCTCCATGCTGAGTCCGCAGATGTCCTTGTGCCTGGCTGTGGTCCAGCCCACTTCTAAAATCGGTCATGTCACCAGCACGGAGACGCCCCCCAGCCCTGACAGCTTCTGGGGGTCCCCGGCTCGCCCGGCTTCGCGCTCAGCCTCCGTTTCCCTTTGCTGGGGGACTCTTGTTCATCTCCATGGCTGTCGTAGGGATGGCTATGACAAAATTCCTGCTGGGCACTTTCTAGAAAAAAGAGACTTCTTCGGCTCGCCGTTTTGGCGGCTGCAGGTCCAGGGCCGGGCGGCCCATCTGCTTGGCACCTGGCGAGGGCCTTGTGGACGTCGCAGTGGTGGGGACAGGAGCAGAAGAGCCTGCATGGCAGGACGGGAAGCAAGAGGGACTCGCCAGGCTTGCTCTTGTTATAACAGCCTACTTTCTCCCCAGCCAGCCAGGGTCCCAGAGAAGCGCAGTAACACCTACCAAGGGCAGCGCCCCAGTGACCTGATTACTGCCCACTAGGCCCCGCCTCTTAAAGGCACCACCGCTCCACAGAGCGCCACGCTGGGACCAGGCTTCCAGCACGTGAAACTTCAGGGGACACACTCAAACCACAAGCAAACCATAGCAGTGGCCCTCCCCACAGGGGGCTTCCTCGTTCCCTCGGTGAGCATGTCCCCCTTAGCATCTGTAGGTCTTCTTGTAGTCGGTTCTGGTAATAAATGAAGTCAATGAGCCATTATTGGTCATTTTATTTACTTTATTTTATTTTCTTATTTAGTGGCACTACGGCTTTGACCCAGGGGCATTCTACCCCTAGCCCTTTTTATTTTTTATTTCGAAACCTGGTATCCTTAGGCTGTGGAGAGTCTAAGTTGCTGAGGCTGGCCTCAAACCTGTGATCCTCCTGTCTCAGCCTCCCAGGTACTGGGATTACAGGCATGAACCACCGTGCCTGGCTCATCAGTCAGTTTTAAAATGTGGTCTTTCTCAAGGTGGCCGAACTTGCGGGGCAATTTTTGGAGCCCGAGAGCAGCAAAGCATTACCAGAGTCTGTGGGCCGTGGTCCCTGCACATCGCCAGGTTTGGCATGAATTTAAGCACGAATTCAAAACTGGCTCTATTTCCAACTCAATAACATTTCCTTGGATGTTTCTAAACCACATTAATAAATTCACATCAATGTCCTCTTCATATTACTTTAATTTTTTAGAAATTATTCTACTTTTTTAAAAGTTAAATAAACTAGTCCAGAAGTTTATGTATTTCTCAGCTACATTTGCTGGAACTTTCTCCCCTGCTGAGTTCCCAGCTGCAAAGTAGTTATTACTTGTTCATTCTATCAAAACCTTATCATTTTTCTCACTTCTTTCACAACTTCTCATTCACAACCTCACGAGTCTTGTGTGCTTTGGGAGGGAGCAGAACTCCATGTGCGTATTCAATCTCCTTTTTTATTTTATTTTACTTTCTAATTTTTTGGTATTGGGGATTGAACCCAGGCTCATTCTACCTCCGAGCTACACCCCCAGCCCTATTTTTTTTTAATTCTTTATTTTGAAACAGGGTCTCACTAAGTTGTGGAGGCCTTAATAAGTAGCTGAGGCTGGTTGAGAACCCGGATCCTCCGGTCTCAGCCTCCCAAGTACTGGGATTACAAGCGTGCGCCACTACACCCGACTTTTTTTTTTTTTTAAATGGTGCTGGGGATTGACCCCAGGGGCATTCTACCTCCGAGCTACACCCCCAGCCCTCTTTTATTTTTTATTTGGAAACAGGGTCTTGCTAAGTTGCTGAGAGCCTAAGTTTCTGAGGCTGGCCTCACACCTGCGATCCTCCTGTCTCAGCCTCCCAAGGACTCGGATCACTGGCCTGTGCCACCACGCACGGCTTCAATCCTCCTTTTAACTCGGAAGCTTCCATTATTTTCTCGCAGCCCACTTGGTTCGGTTCTGTTTGAGTGGGCCGGTTCCTTCCCACCGGCTCTTTCTTTCCACATCCCAGGCTCTTTATTAGTATGTATCTCTTGGTGCATTTCTTCATGGAGGGGTTTTTCAGAGAAGAACTCATTGGCAGTTGTTGTGCCAAGAGGGGTTGGGGCAGGTGGGTGGGGGCACCAGGGTCTGCTGGGCAAATGTAGCTTCCAGACCAGTCCTTTTCCAACCCAATCACCAGCCCCAAACCCTTTGCTTTAGAAATTCTTGAGCCTAATGCCCCAGCACCCCAGACACACGGTGGCACAGACGCTGTCTCTGAAGAGCCAGGCAGAGGTGGAAGCAAGCCCGGAGCTCCGGAGGCTGACTGCCAGGCTGCCCTTCCTGGGCTGGGTGGTCCTAGCGCTGAGAACTGTCCCCCGCCTCGCCTAATAGTGACAGCAGGTGCTGCCAAGTCTCCCTGACGCTCACATGTTCTAACCTGGCAGCCAAGAGGGGCCCCGAGACAAAAGCAGGCGTCTCTGCAGAGCTGCAGCTGGGGCAGAAACACGCACAGACACAGTGCCTTACATCAAGGGAGGAAAGATAAGGTACGGTCCCCTCCGACCTCAATAAAGGATGTTCACGCTCCAGTGCCTTCCAGCGAGCAGGCGTGCTGACATTTCGTATGATGGGATTGTTCACAATCCATGTGCAGCCGCCGTCTGAATGGAAAAGGCCAGACAGGTTCGCTCCTTCACCTCCGCCATGGTGGGTCATGAACGCGGGGCTGGAAAGCGTGGAGGGGAGATGACTCAGGGAGGAATACAGAGGAGAGTGAAGCTTCTAGAAAACAATTTAAAGAAGCAAATCTTAGGTAGGACTGAGTTGACACATTTGTGCACAATACCTGTTCTAAGTATTGAGAAACTAAAAGGATATGATACAAAAGCCCTGCTTAAGCCTGACGTGGTGGTGCACATCTGTAATCCCAGTACTTGGGTGGCTGAGACAGGATTGCAGGTTCCAGGCCAGTCTCAGCAACTTAGCAAGACCCTTAGGAATTTAGTGGGACCCTGTTTCAAAATTAAAAATAAAATAGGGCTGGGGGTCTAACTTGGAAATGGAATGCCCCTGGGTTCAATCCGTAATAAGAAAGAAAGAAAGAAAGAAAGAAAGAAAGAGAGAGAGAGAGAGAAAGAAAGACAGAAAGAAAGAGACCTGTTTAAATAAATTGTGGTGCCTTCTAGTGTCTTTTGTGCTGTTATAACAGAATACCTGGGAATGGTAATTTATAAGGAAGGGAGATTTATTTCTTACAGTTCTGGAAGCTGGGAAGTCCAAGGTGGAGGGCTAGAGCTATCATGCTACATCACCCCATGGTGGAAAGGAAAAGGGCAAGAGGTACGTGCATAAGGAGACAAAGGAAGGAGGCTGTTTGAGCTGGCTTTTCCATCGTTGCTTGACCAAAATACCTGACAGCACAACCGAGAGGAGGAAAAGTTTGGCTCACGGTTTTGAAGGTTCAGTCCATAGTTGGCCAGCTCCAAAGCAGACACTGCTGGCAAAGCATGGTGGAGGAGCACCACTTTCCCATCATGGCGGCCAGAAGCACAGAGTGAGAAGAGGGGACCCGGGACAAATACAGTCCCCAAAGCCACACCCCCTGTGGCCCTCCTCCTCTAATACGCCCTACCCCTGAACCTTGCTGCACTGGGGACCACACTTTTAATGAAACATGAGCTTTTTTTGGGGGGGGACACCCCAGACCCAAACCATAATAAAGGCTAAATTCATCGTTCTATCAAGAACCCACTCCTGCTCTAACCAACCCACTCTTGAGGCAGTAATCCATTGAGGAGGGGGCACAGCCTTCAAGGCAGAATCACCGCTTAAAGGCTTCCTCTCTTGACACGCTCCAGTGACCAAGTTTCCAATGTGTGAATTTTGGGGGACACGGTCAAGCCATGGCACACCTGCATACAGAAGACAATGAGGTGCTGTTTCTCAGGATGAAGTAGACCCGTTTGGACAGGGAAAGATGCTCATCCGACATTTTGTTGTGTAAATCGGTGGCGAAGCAACACGCACAGTACGACTGCTTTATGTAAAACTCATCGTGTACGTGTCCACGTGCAGGGAGAGACGGTTGGAAGGACAGGCATTCACTAGTGTTAGCTGTGGCTGTCTGATGGTGCCTTTTCAGATTACTGTGCTCTGTCTCATTTGCACTTGTTACAGTGAACGTAGGTAACTTTTAGAACCAGAGCAATCTATTTTCATTTTTACAAACAGAGAACTCTTTCCTGCTCATTCTCTCTTGATGAAGTCATCTGCTCCCCCACTTCCAAGTGTAGAACTGGGATAACAAAACCTTCCTCACAGGTGGGTGTGAGGACAAAATAAAAGCCTCAGAGCGCAGACTCGCTGCTCAGTATGTTAAGTGACCTTTTTAGGGCAGCAGACTTGAGAGCTTTTCCTCCAATAAGGGAAATGTGGTGCCAAGTGGGCTGAGAAAGGCTGAGTCCAACTCGGGTTTGAATCCTAAATCTTACTAGCGTGTAAGTGGCTGAGACCAGGGCTGCTGTGCTGGAATGCTCTGGGGTCCTACTCATGTTGCAGCTCGTGGGTAATCCACCCACATGGTAGCGACAGTTCTGTCACTGGGCAGCATGGTGGCCCTGCCTGTGGCTTCAGGCTTGGACATTAAGACACAAGCCTATGTCCTCATGTAATAAATGACTACCATTCACCTTGAGGACAGCACTGAAGGACCTCAGGCAGAACCCGGTGCATGACGGGGGCTCAACCAATGGTCGCTCCTTCCTCTGAAGGATGATGGGAAAACTTCCAGGTGGACGACAGTGTTCTAGGCCCACGAGGGACAGACACAGGAGATAAAGGTGCGCATAAGGGTAACGGTGATGAAGGTCGATGTGGAAAAGCTGCTGACTCGCTAGGTTTTATAGGCATGATTTGATTGAGTTGTGTGTGCTAAAACCAGTTTCCTTAGTAAGTTTGTAAACTTAATTTTTGGATCTACCCTCACAGAGTGAAACACGCATACCACCTGGGCACACCACTCTACTAGACAGAAAGATGTCTGCCCCTTGCCACAGAAGGCAGCCAAACTCCCTTAGAGGGACACCCCCGTGGACACGGCCACCAGCTCACACAGCGGCGATCGCAACACACACTGACGGTGGACAGGCCCTCAGAATCACAGTGGCGTTTAAAATGCTTTTTGCTGCTGCGATCTCAGCTAGTATCTTGTCCCCTAAGGCAAGGACTTGACAATTTGCAATGCTAGACTTCTGTGAATGAAAGGGAACGATTCGCCAGAGGATGGAGACGGGCTTCAGCGCACCAGATACTACCTTCCTGACACTGGCTTCCAGGAAAGTTCAGATTCCAGCAAAAAATCGGAGAATCTGTTGTCAGCAGATTAGAAACTCCCTCATCGACGAAATGGACCCAGTATCGTACTTGTTAGACCATTAGTAATTACAGTGTTCTGTCATGCAGGCCCTGTTCTAAGAACCTGATGAAGCCGGTGTGGTGGTGCACACCTATAATCCCAGTACTTGGGGGGAGGCTGAGACAGGAGATCGCGGGTTTGAGGCCAGCCTTGGCAACTTAGCAAGACCCTCAGCAAGTTAACAAGACCTTGTTTCAAAATAAAAAATAAAAAGGGCTGGGGGTATAGTTCAGAGGTAGAATGTCCCTGGGTTCAATCCTCAGTACCAAAAATAAAAAATAAATAAAACCCAACAGAACAAAAAACAAAACAAACCTCTTATTTTCTATCCAAATATCTTAGTCTGTGTTCGATACGTCTTTTTAAAAAGTCTTCAGGTGATTTAGCCAGAAGCTGACCTGAAAGCAGGGCTCCCTGGCTGGGCTGGCTGGTTGCAAGCCACGGCCTGGATGGTTTCAGCCGACGCGGCAAGATCGCGCCCGGCGGATCTTTCTCAGGAGGTGGCACAGGTCGTGGGAGGGCCAGACCTGCCAGGCAGGCCAGGAAATGCCCCGACAGTCCCGGGAGAAGCTGGCGCTTCGAGTGGCACAAAGTTTACAGCTGCTGCAGCTGTGGCCAGCCAAGGAGACTCCGGGCAGGAGGGCGAGCTAGAGAGAGGCAGCCTGAACCCGGAGATGAAGGTCAGGGCTGACCGAGGTCTGAGAGCCATGGGAATGACAATTGTGGTTTAAAGTCTTGCGCTAAGTTGTCATCTCTTGAAACAAACGTCACCCGGGCACGCCTCTCACAGCCTCACAAGAGACTTCCTGGCACCGTGTGGGAAAACAGGAGAGAAGAGAGAATGCAGGGCCAGACGCTTGTGCCTGCGAGGGACGCTGCAGGTGGCCACGCCGCGCCACCTATCTCCCGAAATGTGTGTGTGACAGCCAGCCTGGTGTATGCTTTATTAGTTTAACAGTTTTATTTTTATAGGGAAAAAAAGCATAACGGAGAAGTAGCTAAATTCCCTAAACTACAGTCATAGAAAGCGACGGGGAGCCAGTGCGCCCATCAGAAAGACACTGCCATTTGCCTGGTGGAGCTTAATGAAACGGCAAACAGCGCCCTGGAGGAGATGACAGTGTCATAGGTTGGAAACTGAAACCTGTAAATTCATGACAAATGTCACCACATTTACAAGGAGAGGGAAAAATCCCCACCTGACTTCTTTGTATGTGAAGACTTTATTTTCAGACCTTTCAGAGGCATTGATTCCATTAAACAAACCTTTCCAGTGGCAGGGAAGCCAGGGGCCCGGGGGAAGCCGGCTCTTGACGTGGGAGCTGACCCTCTGCAGGCCAAGCCCACTGGACAAGACGAACCTTCGAGAACACGGATCTTGGTGTTTTAGATTTGGGTCTGCTTGCCAGTTTCTTGCTCTTACATATGAGCTGAATCTTACCTTTCTCTACTTAACACAAACCAACATCCACCTTAGAGAATTAAAACGCAGGGAGGGCTTCTGTGTATGGAGGCGTGTCCTGACTTGGGGGCACCAGCCTCCCCCACGCATGCTGGGCTCTGCTCGGGACAGGTGCTGAGCTGCCTGACACAGCTGGCTGCCCACACTGTCCTGTCCTCGTCAACGGTGTGGGAAGCACAGACAATTACAAATGTGAAACACAGGCTCTCTATGATGGCTTGGCCTGATGCGGGGGGGGGGGCAGGGGTACCCCTGGATGTGACGGGCTGGCCATGGCTGCCTTGAAGCTTATCACAGCCCACAACCTTGATGCCTCTGTCCCCATCCCAGCATTAATTCAAAACATCAGCACGGTAACCAGAATAATTTCCATGAAAACAAAACCTCATTTTCTTTCTTTTTTGGTACTGGGGATTGAACCTAGGGGTTTTCTACCTCCAAGCTACACCCCCAGCCCTTTTATTTTTTATTTTGAAACAGGGTCTGGCTAAGTTGCTGAAGCTGGCCTCCAACCTGTGATCCTCCTGTCTCAGCCTCCCAAGGACTGGGATTACAGGCATGTGCCACCACGCCCGGCTCAAAAGCTCATATGTAGTTCAAGGCCAGAGATCCCAGTCTGACAGTTTTCCTATGTCCCAACCTGACTTTTGTCCCTGTAGTATATAAATAACCTCCTCTGAGGCCGTTCTTCAGACGACAGTCACGAGTCCTGTCTCACAAGTTACGCTGTCCGAATGAGTTGATCTGCCTGTGTCATGTGTCTGAGTCAAAACAGGTCACCTGCAGCCTCCTGCGGAATGTAGAAACTGGAGAAATGATTTTAGCCTTGAAACCTGAAGCGACTCCCTGGGCACACGCAGGAGACGGTGGCTCTGGGGCTTGGTCAGCAGACGTCTGGCTCAGCTTTGGAAGCAGCTTCGAGTCTCTGCAGCACAGGCTGGGGGTGGAGCTCCTTGCCAGGGGACGGCGTGCTCCATCTGCTTTTCTCAGCCGCTCTGTTGACTGTTTAAGCAATCTTGATTCTCTGTCTTCTGCCGCGCAGCGTCCTGCACGAAGGCTGACTGGTACGGCCACTATTTTAGCATCTTTACCATGTACGGGCCTTGTAATCTGTAGCCGATCTTCCTATAATAATTCCTGGTGCCCACCCCTGCAGAAAAACCAAAGGAAACAGCGTCTAATCAGCACCACTTTAGGAAACTTCAAAACTCAGCAGCCACGTCCCTCCGCCCCACGCCGCCCCCCATTCACAGAGCAAACTCGACTCCAGATAGAATCTCCGTTTAGTAAGTCGGCAGCATTTTTATTGTGTTGAACTCAAGCTGCAAGTAAATATAGAAACTGCTGCGTGGAGAGAAGTGAGTCTCTTTCCTTGATTGCCAACACGAGCTCACAGTATGTGCGGCACGTATTTGAGGGGCGCAGCACACACGCGCCCTCCGTGTTTCGGGGCCGCCGTCAGCCCTGCTGGTGCGCCGCTTTAGGGGTTCCCAGTGACTGGGGAGACGGGAATGCAGCATGTGACAGGACTTCGCTCCTGACAAAGCCCAGCGACACCACGGTTCCCCAAAGTGTGAGAGAAGAGGTGGGGACACGGGATCGCCATGACCCCGGGGCAAAGGTGTGCACGGCTAAGAGCAGAGTGTCCACAGAACAGGCTTCCCCTCACTAGCTGCTGCCCGAGGAGCGGGCGTGCCGGCACGGCCCTGGCTGACGGAAATGTGGCTTAAGAGAAAGGTGGGCTTTCCACACCAGGAAATTCTCCATTCCTCTGTGGACACCAACTGAGGGTCCTACAGTTTAACTCAATTCTGACACCGCTCAGTTAGCGCAGACCCCCGGGGTAAGGGCTCAGTCCTGCCGGACCACCCCAACCCCAGACATCAACAGCACACGGTGGGTCGCCAGGTTACTCCCTTCCAACGTGGCCACAAATTGGGGGGTCCCCACGACCCCCTTCTCAGATTAGATAATTTGCTATAATGGCTCACAGAACTCAGGGAAACATTTACTTAATGTGTACTGGTTTATTAAAAGACGATAAAGAGCCGGGCGCAGTGACGCACACCTGTAATCCCAGTACTTGGGAGACTGAGACAGGAGGATCGCAGGTTTGCAGCCAGCCTCAGTACCTTAGCGCGTGCCCACACACATACACACACGCATGCACACACACATATACATATAATAAAGGATACAAATGAACAGCCAGATGAAGTACATAGGTAGGGTCCCCAAAAGGGTCCCAAACATTGGCGCTTCTGTCCCTGTGGAGCTGGAGTGTGCCACCCACCCCCAGCACATGCACAAGCTCGAAAGCTCTCTGAACCCTGACTTTTAGGGATTATTATGCAGCCGCATCATGCAGCAGGATCAATTAGCAACTCGATCTCCAGCCTCCCCTCCCCAGATGTCATGAGGTGGGGCTGAAAGTTCCCAGCTTCTCGTCACGGCTTGGTGTTTCTGGTGACCAGTCCCCATCGAGGAGCCACCAAGAGTCACCTCATTAGAACAAAGGATGCTCCAAATGCCAAGGAAATTCCAAGGGTTTTAGGGGCCCCGTGTCAGGAAGGGGGGGGACAGAGATCAATTATACATGTCCTACTATGTCTCAATATTTAAGGAACATTAACTGATTTAAGTCAATACTAAAGGTCCACTGAATTTGTTTTTCTTTAAAAGGGGTCTGTAAGCTGGGTGTCGTGGTGCCTGCCTGTAATCCCAGTACTTGGGAGGCTGACAGGATTGCAAGTTTGAAGCTAGCTTCAGTAACTTAGTGAGGCCCAGCAACCTAGCGAGACCCTATTTCCAAATAAATAAAATAGGTCTGGGGGTGTAGCTTGGAAGTAGAATGCCCCTGGGTTTAATCCCCAGCAAAACACACACGCACACACACACACACACTCTCCTAAACAATGCCTTGGAAACTAGACACAGCCACTTCTAAGAAGCTGAACTTGGGGACCCATCCTGGCCCGCATGCTGGTACACAGAGGGTTAAGGGGCTTTCCGACCAGGCCATGTTGGGGGCCCGCCATGTTGGAGGCAGTCATTACTGAGCTCCTGAGCCTCCACCTTCTCATCTGGGATACCATGCCTGTCTTTAGGATGCCGAGGAGTAACTGGGATAGTAACATGCCCCGTCTGCTGCTGCTGTTATTCCCAAACGTTTTGTGACCTGGCGCCTGAGTACGTTTCTAGCTCCATCTCTCGCTCCCCTGCCCTTCGCTGAGCTCCAACTGCAGTGAGCTGTAAATGTCTCTGGCCTCCCTGTGTGTCTGGCTCTTTCTCTGGCTTCCAGGTCTCTGCTCGGAACACTCCCCACCCCAGTCCCCCAGCTCAGTGGACTTCTGGTGTTACTTCGTGTGGAAAGCGCCCCCGACGTCCCCAGCTGGCTGAGGCCGCACCACCCTCCCCATGATGGGCCGTGCTGCGCGTGGCCGGCGTCCGGGTGCCAGTGCTAACGATCTGTTCACCACTGCGTTCCTAGTGATCAGCATGGTGCCCAGTAAACACCGACTGAATAAATTAACCGGAAGGCAAAGGGTTCTGGCAGGAAATCAAATCCTTGTTAGCTTTCTCAAGCCTACCCTAGTCTTTAATCCAGAGATTTGATATTTAGGAACAGGATTTCCCACCATGTTTTGTTTCACACCCACTTCAGAAATGTTGTATTAAAGTGGGCAGAATGGGGGAGGCGACGGAACTGCACCACAGGACCACAGATCACCAGGGAATTTCCTCTTCCTTCCTTCCTGTCGTTTGTTTTTTTTTGTTAACGGGGATTGAATCTAGGGGCATTCCACCTCTGAGCTACACCCCCAGCCCTTTTTATGGTTTTTGTTCTCTAGGTTGCTGAGAGTCTCGCTAAGTTGCTGAGGCTGGCCTCAAACCTGCGAACCTCCTGTCTCAGCCTCCCAAGTATTGGGATTACAGGTGTGCGCCACCATGCCCGGCTGAGAGCTTCCTCTGAATCCAACTACTCACATTCCATCTTGTACTCGTCCGCCTTTGCGTGTTACAATCATTACTTCTGTTGACCCGTGGCTTGGTGCACAGCAAAGGAAAGATGATAGCATGAAGAATAACGGGTCTGAACAACAGTCAGACTCAAGACCCTCAGAGTGGGAAGACTTTATCATTCGCAGCATCTCCCGGAGTTTAGATCCCTAGGCATACCCTAAGCCCCAGCAACCACACTCCCCAGAGAAAAGAGAAATGCTGCCTTCCGACAGAACGCACGCTGCTCAAGACAGCCCCAAGCAAGAAGGCCCCAAAGAGCCACCAGGAGCGGCCTGGGCAAATGGCGGCGCATCCACCCAAGGGGATATGACACAGCAATGGGAAAAGCAGGCATGGCTATCACAACAACAGGATGAATCGTGGAGACCTAATTGTGTGTGAAAGAAGCCAGATGCAAACGTCCTGTTCACACAAAGCTCAGACCCGGGCAAAACTCATTTTATGTGATGCGAGTCAGATGGTTATATCTGAGAGGTGGCGGGCTCGGGGGCACGAGAGCCTTGCGAGGCGCTGAATGTTACCTACTGATCTAGGCGGCACGGGAATATACACGTGTAAATATTAATCAAGCTGCCTACTTAAAATTTCATGCTGTTTTGCATGTATTCATAAATCAATTAAAAAAACACCTCAGGAGGGGATGCATCCATTTAGGAGGTGTTTCAATGTGTCCACAGAGCTCGATCTGTCCTGAGAATTCAGTGAGCCAAGGCGGGGGCGGGCCAGGAGGCGGCCCTTACCAGTGACGGCAGGGTGGGACGACCGCGTTTGGAGTCCCCTGGCACGGCGCTTCCGTGTCTGGAATCCCATGGGCCAGAACCTCAAATTGTGTGGTTCCCAAACTTAGTTTTGTTTTTTTTTCTAAATAATGAGAATCGGAAGTTCTATGTTTGACTCATTCTAAGTAAACAAAGGGCTGCTTTTTTTTTTTTCCGTTTATAGATGGAACTGACTCGTGCAAGCTGGAGCGAGCAGTCTCTGCAGGAAGTCACAGCACAGAGCGACGGGGGCCCGGGGCTGACGCCAGCCTTCTGCGCTCTGGGCTTGATTCTCAGGAATGAGAAGACCTGGTTTTGGGGGAGGACATCTGAGTTTCCATCGCTGCCTCAGTGCCCCCAACGCCATCCCCAGCCTTCGCTGGGGAGGGCCGCGGCTCCTCCTCTGGCCTGCCCTCGTCACTGGGGCCATGTGGTATTTCAACCGAGTGCAATAGGATGCCGCTTTGACAACACGTGTAACTGTCACTGTGCGTCTTTTGCTTTGCACTGGAATTAAGATTTGAATGTCGAGAGCACTGGACCAGGCATAGTGCCGAGTGTCGGACAGAGGTCCTCAGACCTGCAGCTAAGCTTGAGGCGTTGTCTGCCAAGAAGCTTCTCCTGGGCAGAGACGCGTTCTGATTGGCAACGTGCTGGCCGGGGCTGGCTCCTCCTGTGCTGACGCCTGGTGCTCGGTACATGTGCATACGAAACAAGTGCTGAAGGAAGCACCCCCACTCATTATATACAAACGAGGCCGGCAAAGCTTTCGCTAAGGAGCGGAGCAACACCGTGAAAAACAGCCAGCTGAAAGACAAATCTGTTTTTTTTTTTTCTCAGTGGTACTGGGGATTGAACCCAGGGGCATTCTACCTCCGAGCTACACCCCTGGCCCTATTTTTTATTCTTTATTTTGAAACCGGGTCTCACTAAGTTGCGGAGGGCCTCACTAAGTAGCTGAGGCTGGCCGCGAACCTGGATCCTCCGGTCTCAGCCTCCCAAGTACTGGGATTACAAGCGTGCACCACCACGCCCGGCTACAAATCCACTTCTAAAGTAAACAGGGACAACAAAATAGATGGGAAAGACTATATACAAGGTAAGAAAATACACAGTAGGAAAAGGAATTAGAGAGGAAAAATAAAGAAAGGCAAGAACTATCCGAAAACCAAGTAACAGAACCTACTTTCTGCAATCAGAGTGCACACGTGTCGCGGTGCTAGCGGCCTGGCACCGGCGCTGGCACGCGGAGCCACCCGTGTTGCCCCATCCTACCCGTCTGCTCCTCCTGCAGGCAGCTCACCACTGAGTGCTCCCGTCTCTTCCTCTGTAATTCCTTCCCGTCTGCTCCTCCTGCAGGCAGCTCACCACTGAGTGCTCCCATCTCCCCCTCTGTAATTCCTTCCTCGGTCCCAGGAGCCTCTGTCCTCCACTCAGACTCTGCTCACAGGTCTTAGAGGACGCCCCCACCCGGTGTCCTCTCCACCCTTCTTCCTCGTGACCTTGCTCTCTCCTTCCTGTCAACCTCAGCTCCCCAGCGCCCACAACACAGTTCTAGAGTCCTCTGGTCCTTTGGGCGGGCCTGGGAAACTGTCTTGCAAAATTCTCTCATAGCTCTCTTCCCTCCCTTTCCTCTTTTCTCTTTTTGGGGGGGGGCAGGAGTGTGGGGGGTTTGGTAGGCAGACCATCAAATTCCTGAACTGAATCTCTCATTTCCTCACCTACTCTTTTCCATCTTTGACTTTGCTTTTTTTCTTTATAGATTTGACATTCCTTTCCAAACTATTATAATTAAAATAAATTTGATATCTTCAAAGTGTGATTCTCTTAACTCTGATTTTTTTTTGCGGTACTGAGGATTGAACCCAGGGGCATTTTACCTCCGAGCTACACCCCCAGTCCTATTTTTTATTCTTTATTTTGAAACAGGGTCTCACTAAGTTGTAGAGGGCCTCACTAGGTAGCTGAGGCTGGCAGCAAACCCGGATCCTCCAGTCTCAGCCTCCCAAGTACTGGGATTACAAGCGTGTGCCACCACGCCTGGCTTGATTTTTTTTTAAAATAGCACGCTCTTCTAGTTTTACAATGTGATATATTATTCTCTTACTTCTTTGAAAAGGGCCCTTTTGAATTCTGGTGTTTCCTTCTGCTCCCTGTACTGTCTCCGTTTCCCTTTCAGTCTCTTTTTGATGCTGGCTTTTTCATATCACCTACCCCACGTTAGAAGCTTCCCCCATGGGCCTGGGCTGCCTGTCCGTAAGAGTAAGACATTTAAGACTGACCGTGGAGAGCGATCAGCAGCATTCAATGGAGCCCGTCGCTCTCTCTGACATTTCTCACACGGCTTTGGAGAAGCACTGTCTCTTGAGTTTCCTCTGCCTCCCAGTGCCCTTCCTTAGCCTCCTTTGCCAGTTCCTCCTGTACCCCAGACTCTAATCACTGCGATATCCAGGACTCTGACCTTGGCTCCCTTTTGTACACACTCCCTGTGTGAGTTAATATAAATTTGCCTACATGCTGCAGACCCCTAAACCTGTTCTTTTAGCTCAGAATTTTCCCTTGAGACTCAGACTCATATATCCAGCTGCTACGGCACATATCTGCCTGGATGTCTAAACAGGCATCTCAAACGTTGCAGGGCCCACACGGAACACCTGGCTGCTGCGACCCGGAGCCTGCCTCCTGCACAGGAGTCTCCTTCCCTGCACACCACGTGCCAGCTGCTCAGGCCAACACCTGAGGGCATCAATGACTCCTCTCTTTCTGTTACATCCAAGATCATGAGACTTGAAGAAAATAAAACAGCAAACACAGGGACCTGGGGATGGAACACAGGGGCATTCTGTCTCCGAGCTACACTCCCAGCCCTTGTTAATATTTTATCTGGGGAAACACAATTCTAAGACACAGGAGACAAACGAACAGCCCTGAGGTGGATGTGCGCTTGACCAGTTCGAGGACAGGAAGGGGGCAAGGTCATGCACGTTACTTATTGAATTTGGTTTTTAAGTGAGATGGGAGGAATAAAAAAGGGTGTAGCTTGGAGGTAGAATGCCCCTGGGTTCCATCCCTAGTACTGCAATAAAAAAAAAGCACGAATGATGTGACTTATATCTGAAAGGGTTCTCCCTTCTTCCCATGACTGCAGTTTTGAACAGAATGAACGCTCCCGGAGGGCAGGGGTTTTTATCCACTTTACTGAATGCAGAACTGCTAGTGCCCAGGGCAATGCCTGGCACATAGTAGGTAATCAACAAATAGTTTTTCAATGAGTGAATAAGTGACCAAGGGCTGAAACGGGGAGACTGGATAGGAAGCTACTGCAATAATCTAGGTGAGGGATGATCCTGTCGCAAGCAGTCATGTGGCAAAAAGTAGCTGGAATCGGATACTTTTCTTAAAAAAATTTTTTTTGTGGTGCTGGGCATTGAACCCAGGGGCATTCTACCTCCCAGCTACACCTCCAGACCTATTTTATTTTTTACTTGGAAACAGGGTTTTGCTAAGTTGCTGAGTCTGGCTTTGAAACTGCGAGCCTCCTATCTCAGCCTCCCAAGTACTGGGATTACAGGCGTGTGGATACATTTTAAGGCAGGGCTAAAAGAATTTGTTGATGCATGAAGGGGTCCAAGATGACTCTAAGGTTTTTAGCCTGAGTAGAGGAAGATTCTGCACATAGAGGAGTTGCCACGTGTGGAGACGTGGAAGACTGGGAAGAGATGGAAGGGGAGCCCAGGAGCTGGGCTCTGCTCATGAGACACATGAAATGACTGTCAGACATTCAAGAGGAGCTGCTGAGTAAAATGTGAATATGAAAGTTGTTTTTGCTTTTAATAAGAGACACGGGGACTGATGGTCTCTTCTGCCTGGGACAGCTAGCTCTCTTCCCCGGGGGTGAAGGGGATGTGGGGACAGTGGCAGAGTGAGAGGGTGGAGGCAATTGGCTCCCTTATGATACTGTCAACTATCAATGAACCCACCCCAAAGCTGCTCTACATACAGATTTGTTGTAAAATAATATATTTTCCATTTGGTGAAGCCGTGCTTTAGGATATTTTTTACTGTGATAACATAAGTATAAAATTTACCATTTTAACCATTTTTAAACATGCCAGCCCAGTGGCATGAAGGACATTCTCCTTGTTGTGCGGCCATCACCACCATCCATCTCCGGAGCCTCTTCATCTGTAAAGTGAAACGCCACCCACTACACAGTAACGCGCCAGCCCTGGCAGCCACCACTCCACTTCCTGTCGCCATGGATCTGGCTTCTCTGCGGACCCAGGTACGTGGAATCCTGCAGCACTTTCCACTGGTGACTGGCTTCTTTACTTAGTACAATGTCTTCAAGGCTTAGCCATATTGGGTTGAAGCCATTTTGTTCATTCATTTCATGATTATAAGGAAATACCCGAGGCAGGCTAACTTTATCAAGAAAAGAGGTCTTTTTGGCTCACAGTTGTAGAGGTTTCAGGGCATGGTGCTGGTGTTGGTTCAGTTCTGGCGAGGGCACCCTGGCTGCGTCATGTCACGGTGGATGACAAGGGCAGAAGCCCACGTGGGAGTGAGCGATCACATCGTGGGAGTGAGCGTCACACTGCTAGACAGGAAGCCGGAGCGAGAACCAGGCAGGCCCAGCTTGCTCCTTTTACAACTCTGTCTCAAGAACTCACTCAGGGGTCCCATGTGAGCCACATCAGTCCTTTCCCAAGGCAGTGTACCCAATGACCTCCGCTCCTCCCACCAGGACCCGCCTCTTACAGCTTTCATATTCCCACACGGGGACCCCGCGAGCAACACATGAACCTTTCTTTGAGGGACACAGTTAAATCATATCTGAACCACAGCAGCCATTCTGAGTAGAGCTCTCCATTCCTTGTTCCAGAAAATATCATAACTGGCATGCAAGCTTGAGGACAGGGAGAGCTAATCCCACGAAGCCAAGCCACCATTAAAAATCAGAATTGAGAATGATACTTCCGACCACATCACTCCCAGCTTAGTCACTAATAGCCCCAACTCCCAGCCTGAAATACAAGGTCTTTCATGCCCCGACTCTTCAGTCTTAGTTCCTGCCAAAAGTGACCTCAACTACATTTTAGCCCAGGATTAGCAAACCAGGTGGAACCTCACACATCTGCCATGTGGAGCGGCTGCAGCTGCTCAGGGCTGTCCCAGCAGCAGCCCACTCCCACTCTGTCTCATTGCAGCTCATCGGACACCATTACCATTGGGTACCCTGCAGATTCCTCTATCCACAGGACCCTGGAGTTAACAGCCCTGCCCAGGCCGGCGGTCAGCACTCCCACCACGGGCGCCATGGTTTTAGCGGTCACACTCACTCTACTTTACTGGCACGCCTACCTCCCTAGAACGTCAGTGCTGTGAAGTCAATGGCTTCTATCGCCAGGGCTTGTTACAGTGTCTGGCACATAATCAAGATGCAATAAATGTCTGCAGCTCTATTACACTCTAGTTATTTTTATGTTGTGTACATACAGAGAAATGTGCTCCTGGAGGATGTATTTGAAAAAAAAGATAAGAAAGAGCTCTATGTTAGGGGAAGGATATGGGAATGACTCCAAACAAGAGAGACCCAGGCGGGGCTTCTTCACCTATGAAGTCCTACCTTGCTGCAGATTTCCCACCTTGTTGGCACGGAGCTCTATAGGCAGCTCTCTAATTTATATTATTATCTCTATCTAATAAAAACTGTCCCCAAATCTTTCAGAAATATTTCTGGCTTTTTGTATTTCTACTCTAATTTTATAGAACATATTCCATTTCCCCTGGACTTAAAATACATTATTCTGGAGAATCTCAAACATATAAAAGTAGAGTGATCGTATATCGAAGCTCCTATGTCCCTCATCCAGCTCCATCCAGCTCACCCACCAGGCGTCGAAGGCTCCTGGCTTCCTCTCAGGTGATGTCACAAAACGTGTCTGCTGCTTCCTTTTTGTTCTGCTCAGTCCCTGGAGATGTATCTAACTTTGCTCTCTTATCTGTCCTCTTTGTCAAATCAAGATGATGATCTAATTTTCAGAACGAAGATGTGCAGTTGGGCAAAATACTTTACTTTCAAAACAATGTCATCACCCTGTACTGCCCACCCTAAACAGCTGCAGAGGCGAGAGAGGCAGTCCCTCCCATGTGCCACGGGCAGAGCAGCCATGGATAGCCAGGAAGTTCAGCGATCAAGGTGCCCTGACTTCGCAGCCAAGTGGTTAAAGAATTGCTTTACTGGGGAATGTGTAAACACTTCTCAGTAATGACTCCAACTGAGCCTCCAGGCTCCTTGCACCTCTGCTTTGGCCTTTAGATAGGTGGTGGGTCCCAGAAACTATTACCTACTTGGGGAGAGGCACTCAGGCCTTGCTATTGGCCTTTCTCAAAGAAAGGTGCATAAACCCGCCGAGTTCCTATCCTTGTTTTCAGTAGCACGCAGCACCCGAGATGGAAAACTATCTTGGGGCCCCTAAGAAGCCTGACATATTCCCAGGGCGGAAGCTTGACCTCCAGCCAGTCTGGGCTCCAATCTCTTCTCACCTACATAACTAAACGACAATATTCCCCATCTAGTTCTTTCTAAATATAAAGACCCCCCATTTCTACCACCGACAGGACAGGGGGCAAAGGCGCTATGCCTGCACTTAGTCAGCTACAAGGGCTCCTAAAAGTCCTCCGTCACAGTAACTTTCCTGTTGTTAGTCAGCCAAGGGAAAGCAATTACCCTTCAGAGCTGACGTCAGCCAACTCCTGGACTGACGTGCGTGCGGGCTGTCGCAGGCTGCCTCGCAGCCCTCAGCCTGGCTGCCGCCTCCCCTTGAGGGGAGGCGCGCTGTAGAGCAGCCGGGTTCTCCACCCCAGCGCCTGCGTAGGATGCAGCCAAGTCCCTGGGCTGGGGATGAGCAGGAATTCAACTGTCGACGCAGCGGTCCTCAGAGCCCTGCGGGTGGGAGGAGGGCGCAGTCCACAGCCAGAATCTACCTGTGCCAGGACCTTTTTCCTACTCTGTACGCAGGATAAATATTTTGATCTTCACCACTTTCCCAGCTGCGGTGATGATGAAATGAAATAAGTTGAAAAAAAAGAATACCCTGACAAGTGTCCAGAGTGACATTCTGAGACCCGGCTGTCGGGACCGGCCTCTGCCCCAGGACTTACACCTCTTTGGGGAGAAGAAAATGAACGCTGCTGCATGCGAACAGAATTTACTGTGTATATTAAGTTATTGAAACAGCTTCGGCTGTGTATGGTAGATGCAATGCAGACCCGGGGGGAGGGTTAAAAGGCAGAGGACATGGCTGCTCCCAGATGGGATGAGGGACTGCTCAGCCTGCAGGGGGAACCCCTTTCCCAGTGGCAATCTACCGCTGGTCTCTCAGGGAATCTCCAACCCGGAGGAGACCAGGAGCGAGAGCGTCTCTCGGACTCTTTTTCTGAACCAAATGTCCTTGAGGCTCGAGCCCTTCATGATGGGAAAGAACACCTCTGCTCCGATTTCCCTCTCCTTTGCTGGATGGGGACCATTTAGCCTAACTCGCAGATTTGCTTACTCTAAGTATGGAGGAGAGAAAGGAAATCACATAAGATGCCCAGGCCCACTGCTTGGCCACTGGCTATAGCAACAGGTTAATTACGGGTTGCTCAACACTCTTTAATAAAAACGGGCGGGGATTGTCACAAAACCTTACAAAGATTAACCGAAGACAAAATGGAACAAATACAGATGTTTGCTGAAGTTCTACTCTGATTCTATTTTCGAGAGAAAATGTCAAGGGAGGGAGTGGGCACCCGGAGTCGTTTCATCAATGTGGAGCCCGAACCGGCTGGAAAACAGCTCTTTGCTCCTCGAAGTTATTACAGGTTTTATTCTTACAGGGATAAATCCAATACTAGCGTAAAGCCTTAGAACACTGAAAATAAAAACACTTTTCCTTTAAAGGAGAAAACAAATCAAGAGTAAGAGATGACTCTAAGTGCTACGGAGCTTGTGATTCTCATTCTATTTAAAAAAAAAACAAGAGAGACCGATGTGAGAGTTGAGTGACTGTCAGGTATAACGCCAGAAGGGGAAGACAACCTTTTCTGAGCATCTAAACGCATGCCAGGCATCGCACACTAGAGCAGAGGCTCTACATACCCCAGCTGATTTCAAACCTAACGAGGCTGGAATTACTGTCCGAGGCTGTGGGAGGGTTTCAGGAAGGGCCGTAACTCAAGCATACATTGCCAGGAAGTGGAGGAGGAACCACGGTTCACCCCCAGCCCGCGGGACCCCTGCCCAGAGGAGTCCTGGAGCTCTGGCGCCCTGGTCCTGGGCGCGCCCCAGCCACTGCCCCGCTCTGCTTTCGCCACAGAGTCTTGGGCTGGGAAAGTGCACCCCACCTTAACCTTCTGTAGTGGTGTCCAGTTTTTCGATGTCCTTTGTTTCATCAATCACTAGAGAAACTGACACACAGTGACCTTTCTTCCATTTCAATAACAGGGCTCAGTAAGAAACAGAAGAATAAATCACAGAAAAGCGCTAGATAACACAGGCAGGCAATAAGAAACTTTGTCAACAGACGTGGCTTACGAATGGAGAAATACTGGGAAGGGGGATACTTTTCAGGAACAACTTGATAAACTGTGGTCACCATTTATAAAACGACAAGAACTATCATACAGAGGTGGGGGGAACAACAGAGATGGCAAAATGATGGAAACTGGACCTCAGAGGAAGGGCGGGAGAAGCAGGAGTAGTTAAGCTTATGGAAAAGAGGACTGTGCCTGAGTCCAGCAGATGAGGTGGTTAAGCTGAACCCTCCAAATATGCAGAAAAAACTGACGATGTATCCACGAAAAAGTTAAGAAAGATCTAAGTTACCAGTGAGCAGACTGACACGGAAGCGAGTATGAGCTTCCGGAAGGCAGTGGAGATTTTGTGCCTCAGCGTTTGCTAGTCCAGGAAGGGCAGTAACGAGTGGCCTGGGGCATGCCGCCACCAGAGCAGAGAACAACTGGAAGTTGAACAGTTTTATCTCCTGGAATTCTTTAAAGATAAAGAAAAATGTTGGCGAGATGTGGAGGTGTGCTCCTGTTCTCTGACACTTCCTTTGTTAGGACACAAGACTGACCTTTATTGCGAGCAATGTGTTATTGGGTTGAATTAAAACTGAGCCCACATCATACTCCCACAGGCAGACTTTAAAAGAAAGAGAGAAATATGCTAAATCTATCCTTTGAAATGTAAATCTCTGATTTTTGATTAGACACAAAAGATTGAGATGATGATTCATGACCATTTAATAAAACACCTGAAATAAAAACAAATTAAAGAAACTTTAAATTATTTTGGGTTCAATTAATCAACTATTTACTAAGTGCTTGATAAATGCCTAGCAGCATTAATACAAGGAAATATATTTATTAGTTTCATTGATCTCTCAGAAGGATGGCAATATTTCAGTCTTCAACCATGTACACTGATATCGACATTGGGGAAGGGTTTTTATTCTGAACATTTGAAAATAAGACAATTAACTCAATGACCTTAAGTCTTTGAGAAAACTTTTCTCCTGTTTTGTTAAAAGAAAACTGTACAAAGCTGATAAAGGCTACACACATGTAATCGTAGCTCTTCAAAGTAGTTGCTTATTGCAAGCCATTAATAAATGCTTCTCCATTTCCCTGGAAATATAGTATCTCAGAGGAGTCTGCTACTCAGCAGCCTCAAAGTCCCTCTATACATTTTGAAAGGGCTATACCAAGATAATGACAAAGTAAAAATGAACAACGAATAAATGTAGGTAACTTAGAAAGTAGGTATAGAGAAGCTAAGCAGAAGCTACCATGGAGACTTACAGATGGGTGATACTGGTAGAGTATCTTGTAGCTCTTAGGAAGTTTCTTCCGAACAAGGAGTCTGACAATAGGAAGGCCCACAACCATCTGACTCAAAAGCGGAGTGCCTTCCCTGGTAAGGTCGACTGGAAGATCTGAAGAGACACACACCCTTCTGTTGGATCTAGACATTTAAGGAAAGATCTTTTCGGTCACAGGCTGATCACAGAGAAAGAATCGCAATTTCAGTGACTTCATATGACAAAGAATACAGACTTTACAAACATAGTTTGGAAAAGTCGCTAGACAAATATATAACTAGCGAAAATTAAAAAATGACTAGAGGGTTTCAGTGGCAGATATGAGCAGGCAGAAGGCAGAATCATTGTACTTGAGAACAATGCAATTGAATTTATCTACTCTGAGGAGCAGAAAGAAAAAAGAATGCAGAAAAATGAACTGAGCATATGAATACACACATCACTGGAGTCTCCGAGGAAAATGAGACAGAAAAGGTAGGAAGACATATTTAAAGAAATGGTTGAAAACTTGATGAAAGGCATGAATCTATACATTTAAAAACCAGCAAAGTCCAAGCAGCAGAAACTCAAAGAGATCCACAGTGAGGCACAGGATAGTGAGGTGTCAAAAGCCACACAGAATCTTGAAAGCAGCAAGAGAGAAATGACTTGTCACATGAAAGGGATGCCCGATACGATAAGACTGACAGCTGATCCCAGCTGATCCCATGGAGGTCAGAAGGCAGTGGGATGACACATTTAAAGTGTTGAAAGAAAAATAGACCAGGCAACCAAGAATTCTATATTTGAAAAAAAAAATCTATCCTTCAGGGATAAAGGAGAAATTCAGACATTCCCAGATAAATAAAAGCTAAAGGAGTCTGCTACCACTAGACTTGCCTTGCAAGGCACTCTGAAGGAAGTCCTTAGGCCTGAAATCAAGGACATAGACGGTAACTTAGAACCGTTGTGAAGAAACAAAGAACACCGGTAAAGGTAATTATGCAAGTAAACTGAAAAGCCAGTATTATTGTACCTTTGGTTTACAATTTCTCTTTTATTCCTATGTAATTTAAAAGGCAAGTTCATAAAACAATGCTTATAAATCTATGTTCATGGACATACAGGTATAAAGATGTAATCTGAGAGGGACAGCGGTGTGCAGGAGCAGAGTGCTTGTATACTACACAGAACACGCCATGACCAAGAGCAGAGGACACATCCTTCATAAGGGCACATGGAGCATTATCCAGGACTGATCATATGTCAGGACATACAATGAGCTTTAATACATTTAAAAGGCCATTTCTAATCACAATGGAATGAAAACAGAAATCAATAACAGATAGAAAAGTAGAATATGCGGAAATTAAACAATATACTCTCAAACAACTAATGGGCCAAAGAAGAAATTATGAGGGAAATTGGAAAATTTATTGAGCAAAATGAAAGAGAGAACACAACATTCCAAAACTTACTGGATGTTGCAAAGGCCGTGCTCAGAGGGAACTTTATGGCTGTAAACACTTACATTAAAAAGAAGAAATTGATTTGAGGTCAAATCAATAACCTGCTCTACACTTTAAGGAACTAGAAAAAGAATAAACTAAACCCAAAGCTAGCACAAGAAAGGCAATAATAGAGATTAGAGATAAATGCAGAATTGGAAAACAGTAAAGAAAATAAAATCAAAAAGTTCATTCTTAACAAAATTGACAAAGTTTCACCATAGGCTGGCCAAAAATAAATAGAGAAAAACTTATCACTAAAATAGAAATAAAAGAGACAGCCTTACTATTGACTTTACAGAAATAAAAAGCATTACAAGAGACAACTATAAATCAACACGTGGGATAAACTAGATGAAACAGACAAATTCCTAGAAACAGAAACTATATATAAAAAAAACGGACTCAAGGAGACACAGAAAGTCTAAATTGACTATGAAAAGTAGAGAATAAATCAATAATCAAAAATTCTCCCAATTAAAAAAAAAGGGGGGGGTCCCAGGATCAAATGGGTTTACTGGTGAATTCTACCAAACAGATTAAAAAAGAATTAATATTAATTCTTCCCAAACACTTCCAAGAAGTTGACGAGGAAGGACACTTTCCTCTCTGATATCTGGGTGGAGAGGACTCGTGGAAAAGAACCACGGTGCTCACCGACAGCTCCGGCTAGATGCATGCGGAAGCACCCCAGCCGAGGCCCTGGCATCACGGACCAGAGATGAACCATGCCCGGCTGAACTTCTCACCCACACAATCATTAAACAAAATGGTTGCTGTTTTAAGCCACTAAATGTTTGGGTGTTGTGTTATACAATAATAAATACCCCAAACAACCAGTAACTGGTGTGATTCGTAGCGGTGAACCACACAGGTACAGATGTGGAACATCTGGACCGGTCTACTGAACACCCTAAGTGGTGGGAAACTACAGCACCGGCCGCTCAGGGAAGCTCTGGTGGCTACACAAGGAAATCCCCATGTCCACAGTCTAAAACTCAACCCAACAGTTGCTGTCTTAGAGATGTGAGCTGTTGCTAGAGACAACAGTGCAGGCCAGGCTGCCGCAAGAGTAAGAAATTCCCTGTGTCTGTCCTGCTGGAACCAGATACCCCTAAACTAAAAGGCTCTATAAAACCACTATCTTGGTGGCTGCTACCGAAGGCAGCACCAGTATGTTTCAGCATTATTAGTAACATCTGCTCACCTAAAGGAACAGCCTACCAATTCCTGCCTGTAAGAGATCTAAAATGGAAAAGCGTTAGCAAATTGAATGGGTTTTAAGGCTATGTCAAATATTTAGAGAAAAGAAAGGTTCTATCCCTAGGAGAGTTATGTTGATAAGGAGTTGACATTGCAACAAACCATTAAAACAGACTTCATGACGGACAGGTGGCAGTAGGGTGCAGGTGAGGCTGCCCTTCATGGAGGCCGGCCTTCCTTCCACGGATAAAAGGTGTCAGATGTCCAGCTTGACTGGAAAGGCAGCCATTTATCTCAAAACTCCCAGACCTCTCGGAAATATTACCAGAGACCACATGATGTAACCCTGTTCCTCCTGAGCAAAAGCACACGGCCATCATTCCCAGGAACCATAAACCAAGAGGAACAAGAGGGGAGAGCAAGTCAACAACGCACAGTGTCTACACGAGCAAGGCTAGCGGTTGAGACTTGACGTTGCACATTTCTGCCACAGAGGAAGGCGAGACTGCATGGACCCGGGACCAGCAACAGACTTGCTAAACGCTGTTTTTCAAGTGCCGGGAGGCCACTACAAGAAGTTACTATCTCTGGCTTCTTCCAAGGAAACTTCACGAAGAACTCAGGTGCCTACAAGATCCAAGCAGCAGGAACTCACTGGGGGACTGTTCAGGAATATTTGAAACATGTGCAGTAATGAAGAGGGTCATGTGATGCCAAGTGAGGGTTGTTTAATGCACTAGACAAGCAAAGGACCACCAACTGCTACCTGACTCATCTACGGATGATAAATGTCGAGCCAGGGAATGAAGATTCCTGGGAGGAGCCATGCAACAAAGCCTCTATGTGGAGCTGCAACGCTGATATCAATTAGCAAATAACCAGCTAATTCATTATCTAGCAAAGTAGCATTCTGTGCCATCCATGCCAGGCTGATTAATAACGATGCTGATATTAATAGAGTTCTTGTGGTAAAGCAACATTTTACGTCGTATCTATTGTCTTGAAAAAGAAAAATATTAATAATGATAAAAATCCTATCAGAACATGTATCAAAAAAAGAAACACACACGATCACTGTTAGAATACCAAAGTGGAAGAGAGGAGTGAACAGAATCCAGAAAATGTGCATTTAATTATGGACTGTTTAAGGAGTAATTTATAAAAAAGATAAATTATGTAACGGGCCGAAGGAGAAAGAACGGAAGAGGAAGCCATCTTTTCCTGTCCTTTCTGAGAAGTCCTATATTCACACACGCACACGTGACACAGGCTGGTTTGCATTTGGCCGGCTTCCTGTGTCCATTAGCAAATAGCGGGGCCATAATGAAGAAAAGCTTTTCTAGGCACTTTGGTAAGGATTATGAGTCCATTATCAGACAGACCTGGCGACAATGTACCCTTCTTTTCAACTAGATTATAATGCAAAGAATAAAACCACCTTCACCTGAAACTGAAGGAGATGTGTAGTAGCCTGGAATATAGGCGAAGTTTCCAGAGTCCAGCAGTAAATCTCAGTCATTTGTAGTTGAAGGCAACAAAAGCGCTGCTATTTTCTGCCCACATAGGATTTTATTAATCAGTGACTCTGGGGTCCAAGGACATTAATTTCAGTCCTAGGAAGCCATACTGGATTATATAAGGCCCAGGCACATTGATTTTTTTGACTACTGGGGATTGTACACGCGGCTTTAGGGTCACATAACTCTGAGTCTCATGATTAAGAATGATCTCATCTCCACAGTGACTCGTTTAATCACCCTATATTTAAATTCTTCTCCCCGCCCCTCTTCTTGGGTTTTTTAATAGATTTAAACAAAATGGCTATCAGCCTCTGACTTCAGTGATTTCTGCCTTCAACAATTCAGACATTTCTCTCATTTCTCACCATCATTGTGTGATCTATCAGCCTTGTACAATTCTTGGCCAATGGCCATATTAATTTTCTACTTGAAAGAACACAAATAGAATACTGCTTATGACGAAGGTAGTAGGGGGAGCTTGGGGAATAGCCGTTCGTCTTACTGCATAGCAATTAGCTCGGCAAATTGAAACAGTAACATGATGAAATCTGGTACCTGGCCCAAACTGTCAAAACCAAAAAAAAAAAACCCCAAAACTTCATTCTGTTGGGGTTGTGTTGGGGTTGTGAAATCGCTGTTTAAATAGTGGCTATTGACAGTTATATTTGCCCTTTTAGAAATGGTATGGGGAGTGTGACATCAGAGATCTCCAGTTTCCATGGTGATTATTAGTGATGGCATTTCAAATGTTGTGGTTAGCATCCACAGGATAATTCCTTGAGCCTTGAACCATACACGAAGGAAGAGAAAAGCTGCTGCATCTTGACAGGTATGAAGGAAAGAACGCTAATCATCCAAGTAGATAAACAGCATGGTTTTTAAGTAAATACAATTTGATAATCTTAAGCAGATGTGTGTTGATAGAAGATATGTGGGTAAATGGGTAAAAGATACTAAAGCACTTGGACTTAATAGGGAATAATTAACTGCTTAGCCACTTAGCAGCAATGAACAGTTATTTCCTGCCTATACATTATTTTATAAACTGGCTGTTCTTATAACACTGATTTAACCCATTTTTATATGTAGAAAAGATTATTTTTAAACTCTGTGGGGAGAAATAATCTGGAGTCCAGGTAGGGAGAAAACTGATCTTCCTCTGCAGTTGAGGACTCAGTGGGGGGAAGACCCAGTCAGCTTCCGGGCCAGCTGCACACCCTGAAGGCAACACAACATCTTTTTTTGTGAGTGTGTGTGTGGTACTGGGGATTTAACCCAGGGGCGTTCTACCTCCGGGCTACACCCCCAGCCCTATTTTTTATTCTTTATTTTGAAACAGGGTTTCACTAAATTGAGGAGGGCCTCATTAAATTGCTGAGGCTGGCCATGAACCCGGATCCTCCTGTCTCAGCCTCCCAAGTACTGGGATTACAACAGTGCACCACCACGCCCAGCACAACACAGTATCTTGTACTTCTGCTTGCCCCCTTGACATGTATAGTGATTCTGATGTGATAAAGGTAAATATTTCATTTTTGCTTTATTTAATAATTTTCACATTTGAAGTTGATGGTTAATTGTGAAACACAGTTTACTAAGTTTGCTAAAACAATGTGCACTTTGAAAAAAGTAGAACGAATAAACCTGAAAGCTTTTCTAAGGAGGTACTTTATTTGCCTTTGATAAGTGAGGAAATTTTCACTTTTCTCACATAGCTGCAAATGTAGTACTAGTTTTAAGAAAGATAATCAGCTATAAAAGATAGTGTATACCTATAAATAAAATACACTGAGGTAGCACAGATAAAAAACAATTTACCTTTTTAGTAGGAAACACAATACAGAATCTTTCTGACTACTCATTCAATCCATATCTACTGTGTAGTTAATATTGTTTAGCAGTAGAATCAAAGATGATGAATCTAAGCAACGGAGACAATCTGCTGGTGAGATGAAGGGAAGTCATAATGAATCTGAACGTAACTTAAAATTCTACATGAACTCATTGCTCTTATCGGCACGATAACCAAAACGACAGATTCTGTGTGTCCCCTACTCGAGCTGCTTGTTATGCCAGGAGAGACCATTTCGGTCACTGCCACTTATGACTTACAGTAAAGCCAGGAGACCCAGAGCAAGGCTGGATTTAGAACTGAGGCCAAGGTCAGAGAAAAGCGTAGGACGCTTAGGGCCAAAGTATCATCAGCTACGACCGATGCTAATATGTATCCACAAATCACAGATAGCGTTAACTACCTATGGGAAACTTGATTATATTTTCTTTTTTGTTGTTGATGTTACTGGGGATTGAACCTGGGGGGCGTTCTACCTCTGAGCTACCCCCCAACCCTATTTTATTTTTTATTTTGAAGCAGGGTCTCGCTAGGTTGCTGGGGCCTTTATCATATTTTCATCATCAGACTCCCAGCCGACGATGAGACTGAGGTCCATTACTCATGAAATTACAGGGTCTTCTAATTGGTATCAGAAATGAATCTACTCACAATGTAATCAGTAAAACCTAAGTGGTCATGTTGAGAACTAAAAAAGTTGTAAATTCTTTACTAAGGGACAGAATTCTAGCTAGTTAGAATGGGAAAAGATACCGAATCCACCTGGTTTTAAATAAGGAAATAAAGGCCCATGGAGATCCTGTGAAATTGTCCGAGATCATAAGAAGTACGGGCAAAGCGGGAATGGAATCCTGGCTCCCCGCCACCCCCACCAGCCACAGGGACTCTTCTTATATGCTACATTTGAAGGGATACTGTTAATGAAAGGCAGCCCACAAACACCAGTGCTCTCATAAACAGACTTTCATTCTAAGGACCAACATACAGAGAATAGTAGCTTGACTTGAAAATGCATCATCCAAGCTGGGCGTGGTGGCGCACGCTTGTAATCCCAGTACTTGGGAGGCTGAGACCAGAGGATCGGGGTTTGTGGCCAGCCTCTGCTACTTAGTGAGGCCTCCGCAACTTAGTGAGACCCTGTTTCAAAATAAAGAACAAAAAATAGGGTTGGGGTGTAGCTTGGAGGTAGAATGTCCCTGGGTTCAATCCCCGGTACCGCAAAAAACAACAACAACAAAAAAAAAACCGTTCATCATGCACAGGACGTCTGCAGGGTGACCAGCGCTTGGGTCAAACGGCACAGCAAGGCCCTGGGTGGTTTCCCCTGTACAGAGGCTGGGGGGGGGGGGGCTTCCAGGCCAGAGTGATAGGACCTAACACCACGT
>PVJS01016888.1:0-36879 GCA_004027185.1 Glis glis
CCTGCTCTTGGAACTGAACCTCCACCATCGTTTCTCCGAAGAAGCTTTCTGATCTTCACGTCTTGGACTGGGACTGAATTAGTGGTTGCTCCGATCCTAAGACTCCAGCTCTTAGACTGTTCGACCAGCTACTGGTTCCTCTGACCCTCCACGTGCAGTCAGAACCTGGGACTACATTGCTGCAAACTGTAAGCCATCTGATAAATCCTTTTTTTTTAAATATACTCATTCTGTGTATTCTGTTAATCTAGAGAACCCTGTCCAATACATACTGTGAGCTACTCAATTGTATGTACTTATGTATTTCATACATGTAACAACCTTAAATGAATTATTACCTAGTATGTTTCTGAATTGACCAATGTTTACTTACAGTGATAAAATTAATTTTTGTCATTAGTCAGATGTGAATACAGTTTAGTGAGTGATATGCATATCCCTGCATATTCCTTTTGGAATTCAGATCTGATTGAGAAAGATCAAGCAAACCAAAAATTTGTAAGACTTCAATAGCATGAATACTTGCCATCCCCAAATCTCTATCATGATTTCTTTCTTTAATGCAGTAGTCCTCCCTTATTCTTGGGGGATATGTTCCAAGACACCCCCCATCCCCCATGAATGGCAAAAGACTCAGCTAGTACAGACTCTATATATACACTATGTTCTTGTTTGTTTCTTTCTTTCCTATCCATACCTATGATAAAGTTTAAAAATCAGGAGCAATAAGAGAAACAACAATAATAAAACAGTACAATTGTAACATTCTACTTCAGTAAAAGCTTTGTGAACGTGGTTACTTTCTCTCTTTTTATCCTAATGTACTGCATCCACTCTTCTTGTGATGGGGTAAAATAATGCAATGCCTAGGTGATGAGATGAAGTGAGGCCCATTGCTCTCTGGCACAACACATTGCTGTCAGTCGGAATGTTTCCACTTCATGTATTTCACCCACAAATTTAAAAGTTGGGGGTGAGGAGTGTTTTGTTAGTTTGTCTGTTTGTTTTGCAATGATGGGATTAGCGCAGTTGTCTTTGAAGCAGTGACATTTAAGCTGAAATCTGTAAAACAGGAGGGAGCCAGTCTTTCAAGGACTTAATCAAGGAGTGTTCCTGGCACAGGGAAGTTAAGTGCAAAGTAAATGTGGAAGGCTCAGCTCACCTCAGAATGAGATGCTAAGAACACTATGCCGTAATGAACTGCCTTCCACTGCTCCGTGGTGTCATATTATATATCTCAATATTAGGATAATATACACTAACTTTGGTGAAATGCTTTGAGAATCAAATACAATTAGATAGTACACATGTGGGTGGGAGAGGACTTTTTCTAGCCAATTTGTAGCCCACCTGAAAACCTTCGCTAACTCTTTGGGGGAAAAATTGCTTGATGAAAGAAAAGTTATAGTAATTCAGGATGAAAAGTTTCTTGTCAACTTGGGATTTATAAAGGGAGAACACAGATGGTCTGACATAGAAATATTTATAACAAAGTAAAGACAGGTGTAAAAATATGAAAGAATCATTACACAGATAGAATAAATTTTATTTTCAATACATAAGGGATAGGAAATTTATACCAAGTGATTAATTAGAAAAAGGTACCAACATTGGTGGGTTTTTTTTAATGTACTTATGTACTCCAGTAAATTTTCTATATTTATTTTAACTTGCAAATTATGAATCTTATATAAAAGTGCTAACATGTCCAAGTCAACATAAACTATGAATTACAGTTATTACATCTAAATTCAGATTTGTAAGCTCCAATATCAATTTTCATTCTCTCTTTTTTTTTTTTTTTGTGGTACCGGGGATTGAACCCAGGGGCGTTCTACCTCCGCGCTACACCCCCGGCCCTATTTTTTATACTTTATTTTTAAACCGGGTCTCACGAAGTTGCGGAGGGCCTCACTAAGTAGAGAAAGAGAGAGAGAGAGAGAGAGAGAGAGCTGAGGCAGGCTGTGAACCCTGATCCTCCGGTCTCCGCCTCCCAAAGTACTGGGATTACAAGCGTGGGTCACCATGCCTGGCCAATTTTCATTCTCTTCCAATCTATCATTAATATTAAGAATATTATTTACCAGAGAAAAGAAACTTGCAACATACCCAGAACGTATAATAAATCTGTAAATGCATAAAGGAGTCAAAAGTAACAGAGAAAAATAATCTCCTGTATCCCACAGAGATACTACAAGCAGAAGCTCATAGCACCAGACATCAGCTTTGAATGGTTCCAGGTCTCTAAGACAAAGAAATTTTGACACCAACTTTAGAATTTTGATGTTGGATTCATTATTGAAAACCGATGAGAAAAGACTAATAATAGAATATATAGATATGAAAAATAAATGTGCCAGTGATGGCCAGATTTGGAAAAGGGAAACCATCAACTTTTAAGACTAACGATGATGCATGAGACTGAAAATAAGTAACAGGGTCACAAAATATGAAAGCTTCAAATAAAATTCTAAAATATGAGAGCCATAATGGGGAAAAGCTAGCCCATCTTTGGCCAACAGAATTAGTTGGTTAAAAATGCATTTTTAAGCCAGGCGTGGTGGCGCATGCTTGTAATCCCAGTACTTTGGGAGGCGGAGACCGGAGGATCCGGGTTCGCGGCCAGCCTCAGCGCTCTCTCTCCCTGTCTCTCTGTCTCTCTGTCTCTCTGTCTCTCTCTCTCTCCTTAGTGAGGCCCTCCGCAACTTCGTGAGACCCGGTTTCAAAATGAAGTATAAAAAATAGGGCCAGGGGCGTAGCGCGGAGGTAGAACGCCCCTGGGTTCAATCCCCGGTACTGCAAAAAAAAAATGCATTTTTAAAACAAACATTTCAGTTCTAAAAAGGAAAGTGGAATATATGTGAGACAGACAGGAAGTTTGAAGGTCTGCTTTGCTCTTGAAATGTAGATAGATTTGGATATGGAAAAAATAATATTTATTCAGTACATATTATATAACAGGCCTATTATATGCATTGCTTTGAACTTCAATACAACATGTCACATAGGGATTGTTTTTCTTATTTTGAATATGAGAAGACCAGGCCTCTAAAAGTCTTGATGAATTAGATAAGCTCTCAAAGCTACTAAGTGGAAGAAGCGGGATTTGAAATTGGTTAGAATACTACTTGCTTCTCATTTCCATCAACAAGTTTCTTGACTTTTCCAATAATAAAAAGAATTAACTGGCAGTAGGATGTTTACAGTAGTTAATGAAAGTTGTTTCCATGTTGAGAAAATATATTTAGCCCAGTGTCATGGATAAGATGCCTATGAGCTGATCCATAAAGTCAACTACTTATTGCAAAGGTGGTTCTTTTCTATTCATTTGAATTACAATGAAGGTAACAAGATTCCTGCAACCTGCAGTTTATCCATTTCTGGTTATTTATCAACATAGTAATGAGATTATTAGCAAATTGCCTTTTTTTTCCCAACTTGATCCAGTTGACTTCTTCCATTTGCTTGTATTATAGGGAAAATAATTTAATATATGTTAATGGATTCTAAATTTGCATAAATCATCTCCCTATGTGATTTATAATCCTGAATTAAATATATCCCAAAATACCCACATGCAAAGAAAGTCTATTATATGTGTAGGCATAATTCTAATAATCATGCAATTTATAAGCTGAAAAATTGAAAAGATTAGATGACCTCAAGACACTCAGAAATGAGTCTTTTCTTTTACTTTTCACCTCTTTTATCAGTCTGTCAATTAGAGCAATTATGTATATTCCTATCTTGTATTATTTTTTTACAATGCATTAATGTTGAATGAGTAATTAGATTCCCACATAGATTGGTTTGAATTTGTAAGTTAAGAAAAGCATAAATAAATATGAATTCATTAATTTATTGATTTATACCTACAACAACATATTTTATTGTGGCTTAATAAATGCCAAGCCCTATTCTACATTCTGCAAATAGAACGCTACATAAGAAAGAATGAAAGAAAGTTTATGCACTCTACTATCCAACAAAAGTGATAGAGTGCATTTTTCTTGAGCCTTACCATTTTAGGAAATAGCAATTACTTATTGGCAGGAACTCTTCAGCATTCATATATATTAGCTATGTAACTGTACAAGTATCCTATGACATAGGTGCAGTTATCTGAGGCACAAAATGATTATGCAGCTTGAGTAAATTTCAGAGTGTTAGAAACTTTAGTAAATATGGAACACATCCCAAAAATCTTCTAGGTAAAACTGTACTAATTATAATAACAATAGTTGATTGTTCATTATTAGCAGGCTATATTCTTCTGAGTTGCTTCTTTTTGTTTTGTGGAACTCAGTGTGTTAGTAAGTAAATGTAACACCAATTTCTTATTGTGGTTAATTCTGCAAGCATTCCAGGGCATATCATGTGCTGAGTTTGGAATACTAATGATTAATCCAAAGAAGTATTCCAAGAAATATCAGTAGAAGGAAAAAACAATGATCCTGGCACTGATGTTGGTAGGATATTAAGAGCACATGAAACTTGTCATTTAAAAGGAAATATAATATCCTGATGAGATCAGCACAAACAGCTACTCAATTAAAAGAAGAGAGAAAACTGAAAAAAGAGTGTCACTGGATTAGGTCTTACAAATAAAACACTATTTTATATATATATACATAAAGGGTGAAATTATTGATTTTTCTCCCTATGACCAACTGTAGTTTTCAGAGTCTATAGTCTTCCAAGAATATGTCAGTTTTGCTATCAGGGTGATGGGTAAAAATATCAAGACCTCTCAGATTCTTTGCCATTTGTTCTCTTAAGAGAGTTCTTTGTTCTGCTTTGACAAAGGACTGAGCACTTATCAGGTGATGATGTAGCTGCTGACAATGGTAGAGACCACAGTCCCTTGCACTGCTCTCATGATGCCTCTGGCACAAGAGCTGTAACCATTGAACCTGGACCATTCACAAAGGCAGAGGGAAATAACAATGTGCCCAAAGGGACGTGAAGATGCAGAAAAAGGGAAAAGATGAACCCTCAGATCATGTGGGGCCTGGAAATATACAGCCTCTGGAGGAAAGAAGTGGCAATATGATTAAAATGACAGTGGTAATGGTGATGGTGGCGATTGAGACAATAATAATATCAACAACAATAATGTGCCCTCTCTCAAGCTGATAACAATTTTTAAAGAGCTAGGTAAAGGAGCTGGTGTGTGGCTTAGTAGTAAAGCACTTGCCTAGCATGTGTGAGGCCCTTGGTTCAATCGTACAAAGCTAGATAAAATATATATATATTTTATATATATTTTTTTTTGCAGAACTGGGGATTGAACCCAGGGGAATTCTACCTTGGATTTACACCCCCAGCCCTATCTTTTGTTCTTTATTTTGAAACAGGGTCTCACTAAGTTTCAGGGGCTTCACTAAGTAGCTGAGGCTGGCCGCGAACCCGGATCCTCCTGTCTCAGCCTCCCAAGTACTTGGATTACAAGCGTGCGCCACCACACCCGGCTTATCACTATTCTTTTAAGAGAATAGTGATAAACTTTTGAATCAATAGGGAAGACAGACCTAGATCCCAGCAATATCACAACACATGAGGCTACATTTTCTTGAGGTTATTAACAGTCTGGAAAATAAATCAGAGAGTCTTTTTTTGTGTTTTTATAGCCAACTGGGACTTGGGTGACAAAAGTCAGAGCACAGGGCCTGGCAAGTGTCATGCTCTGGATGGATCATCCCTTAGGTTCAGTCTCCACAGAGCCATTCAAAAATTTTAAGGAACCGAAGTAAACCAGCTATCACTTTCTGACCAGTTTTATGTCATTTGCATCACCAGGAAAAACTTCAAAGTCCTGAAGTAGGATTAAAATGGTCTCTCACTCTAAGTGTCTTTTGGGACCTACAAAAAGCAAGGGAAGGCAAAATCATCTAAGATTCAACATATCTGTTTGAATTATTTTTCATACATAATGGCTAATAGACAAAAAGGATAATCAGACTTATGAAGAGAAAAGAAGACACCAGTGAGTACCAACTGATGAGAAGAAAACATGCAGGTACTGGAAATAAATTCATTTATCAGACGTGTGTTTCAAAAACAAACTGTACTTAATACAAATGTGAATAGAAATAAAGTTCAAGCTTAAATATTCAACAGGTTAGCTGGGCGTGGTGGCACACGCTTGTAATCCCAGTACTTGAGAGGCTGAGACCGCTGGATCCGGGTTCACAGCCAGCCTCAGTTACTTAGTGAGACCCTGTTTCAAAATAAAGAATAAAAAAAAATACAGCTGGGGGTGTACCTTGGAGGTAGAGTGCTCCTGGGTTCAATCCCCAGTTCTGAAAAAAAAAATTCAACAGGTTACCAAAAATTACTTTTTTTATTTTTTATTTTTTTGTGGTACCGGGATTGAACGCAGGGGCGTTCTACCTCCGCGCTACGCCCCCGGCCCTATTTTTTATACTTTATTTTTGAAACCGGGTCTCACAAAGTTGAAGAGGGCCTCACTAAGGAGAGAGAGAGACAGAGAGACAGGGAGAGAGAGCTGAGGCTGGCTGCGAACCTGCATCCTCCGGTCTCCGCCTCCCAAAGTACTGGGATTACAAGCATGCGCCACCACGCCCGGCACCAAAAATTATTTTTGAAAATTAACTTCAATTATTTAAAAAAAAAGAATAAATTGCCTTGACTTAGGATTTCAGTGGGCTAGTTTAACAGTGAGTTTAACACAGCTAAGGGGAGATTAACAACAATGTAATGCAAAAATCACAAGTAATTAAAAATATAGACCCAGTCTCTTCAGGCCAAATAATGATGGATACACAGCATAGAATTGGAAAATCTGGCAAATAAATTTAGAGATAAAAAAATAAAATTATAGGATTAAGGGAGAATGTTTTATTTATTTACAGATTGTGTTAGTTAGCTTTCCAGTGCTATGATCAAAATACCTTACGAGAACAACTTAGAGTAGGAAAGATTTATTTGGCTCAAAGTTTTAGAGGTTCAGTTCAGGTTCAGCAGACTCCAAGGCAGGAATAGCATGGAGGGAGTATGTGGTGTTAGAAAGCTGCTCAGCTCATGGTAGCCTGGAAGCAGAGAGAGAGAGAGAGAGAGAGAGAGAGAGAGAGAGAGAGAGAAAGGGGCTAGGAACAAATATTGTTCAAGGTCATGTCCCCAGTGACCTACTTCCTTTGGCCACACCCCACCTGCCTACAGCTACCACCCAGTAAATCCATTCAAATGATCAACTCACCAGTAGATTAATCCAATGAAAAGGTTAAATTCCTCATGATTTGATCATTTGACCTCTGATCATTGCTGCATTGCCTAACACGTGAGGATCTGAGGGGAATTCCACATCCAAACCATTAACACAGCCAGATGATATGTTCAATTATGATGGGAATCCAATGGAATCTGCAAATGAGGTTACAAAAGTCAGCAGAGTCTTGGGCACAAAATCAATATACAAAAGTAAGTGCTATTCTATACTGGCTATAATAAAAAAGAAAGGATAATGGAAAAGAAATAGGTTAACAAAAGCAAAATCCCTTAGAATGTAAAATTGACTTGATTAACATAAGATTATGGTGGCAGATATTAATATAACATTCTGTTTGTAAAATCAGCTCCAGAAAAAACATCCTTCCAGGATTAAAATAATACAATCAATTAAGAATTCAAATCAATAGAAATGCATAGAACTTCTAATACTTCAAATAGAGAATAATAATATTTTATTAATATACCTACTGGTAAAAATCAGTGCACTATATATAAAAAATGTAGTGAATTACAGACTATTGTCTCTTTATAATGCAATGAAATTAAAATAAATTTAAAATATCTTTGGTAATGAATAATCGCAAAAAAGTCAACATAATTAATATTTGTAATAAATATAACCTGAAGCTACAAATTAATTAGGATGCAGAGAGTTATATTAAATAAAATCTATGCACAAAATAACTAAAATTTTCTGACCTCAAGTCTTTATCATTAACTACATTCATCACAGAAAACAAAAAGTGAAACCTAAAACTATAGGAATTTAGAACTTCTGTGACTAAGAAAAATAAAATAATAAACAAAAGTATGTTATAAATATATAATTCAATATTGTGTCATCCTTGGAATGAAGGAGAATAATAAAACACCATGTTCCTGATGTGCCCCTCTCTATTCCCAAGAACCTAGGAAAATTAAGGGAACAATGAGAGCAAGTTTGGGCTGAAATGTCCAGATAAATATTATCTTGAAGAACACTGGCTTTCTCTCATGCATGCTGGGAATTAGGGCAAGTTGGTATTATCTGTAGGAAGCTGTTTTCTTACATGCAGACCAAGTTCCTGGGGATGTTGGTCATACAATGGGACAAAGCAAGCTAACTAATGATGTCACTATTTCTATAGCCTAACCTGTAAACCCCTTTTCCTGTGGAGACTGGTACCAATCCTAGCACTATGAAGAGGGTAAGTGCTCCTCCAGCCAACCACCACTAGAAAAAGTATCATGAGGGATGGAGGCACTAATTTCTGTTGGAGCATCAAAGCCCCTATGAGAAATGGACTTGCTACTTGTCCAGCATGTCACCACTGGACCTACCCTATAAACACTTTTCAATAGATCTTATGTTGTACATCCCATATCTGGCTGTCTTCTGTGGTCTCTCTTCAACCAATCCCACTGCCGTAGCAGAAATGGGTTGCAGAGAGTACAAATATACATATATATATACATACATATATATATATATATATATATATATACACGTATGTATATATATACATATTTATATACATATATAATATAATATAATAATATAATATAATATAATATAAAATAATAAACAAGAGGATATAGGAAGAAGAATTAGGATAAAAGGTAAATGAGAAAGATACATCCAAATTATTTTAAATCAGTCCTTTAAAAGTGTGACTAAAGAAAAAGAATAAAATATACAGAGTTTAAAATGAAATAAACCAAGTACATTGGTACATGCTTATAATCCCAGCAACTTGGGAGGTTGAGGCAGGAGGATTGCAAGTTTGAGGTCTGATTGGGCAACTTAGTGAGACGTTGTCTCAAAAATTATAATTAAAAAAAAAAGAGTCTGAGGAGATAGTTCAGTGATAGAGTGCTTGCCTAACATGTGGAAGATCCTGGGTTCAATCCACAGTACAGCAAAAATAAGTATAAAAATAACTAAAATAAAATACATAGCTATAGATAAAGAAGTGTTAAGAATTATCAAAGAATGCCAAGTACAACTTGAATTCAACAAATTAAAGAAAAACTAGAGGAAATGTTTGAATTCCTCTTAAGATATAATCCTAACATTTTCAATACTGAATGTTCATTAAAATCATGGTAATTGGACCACAGATAAATTTTATGGTATGTATCTTATACCTCCTTGATGATGTAATTCATAAAAACAAGTTTTAAGGAGTGTGAGAAGTAAAAATGAAACAAGTCTGGCAGTATGTTGATAATTGTTGAATCTGGATACTAGGTAATGGGAACTCATTATACTATTAAACTTTTGTATATTAAACTTTTGTATATGATTGAGTTGTTTAGAAACAAAAAGGTTTAGATATAAAAAAATCACTGGAAATAATTTAGAAAAGAAAATTACACATGATCAGGCCATCCCTGCCTCAAATCAATCAAATCAGAATATTGAGAACAGAACTCAGCATTTTCTTTAAGCTTCTTAGTAGATACCAATGAACACTGAAAACTGAGAACTAGAAGTTTATATTTTCAGTAGATTAATGTTCTTTATGTTCTCAGATCATTTTCTGTAGTTTACTAAATATTCTTTTACTGTAGAATACATCGAAAATGTTAACATAAATCAATAAAAAGTATTCAAATCACATTTTCTAGCTCAGTTCTATTTAAATTTTAATATTTGAAATCCTAGCAAAAATGAAAAATCCCAATTAATTCTATATGAAGAAGAGTTGCTTAAAACTAATAACAGAAACTTTAAACCAAGTCTCTTAAAATAATTATGGTACACCCTCAAATAAAAGGTTCTATTAAAAAATATAGCCAAAACTCTAAGCAGAGAAAAGTAACTATCCAGCAAGAAGATGGCTAACATTGTGTGTGTGTGTGTGTGTGTGTGTGTGTGTGTGTGTGTGTGTATGTTAGTTACTGGGGATTGAACCCAGGGGTGTGGTATGGGGGGTTCTATCTCTGAGCTACATCTCCAGCCCTTTTTCTTTATTTTTTAATTTTAAAACATGGTCTTGCTAAGTTGCAGAGACTGGACTTGAACCTGAGATCCTCCTGTGTCAGCCTCCTAAGTACTACAAGTATTAAAAGTATATCCCAAGGTGTGGGCCACCATGCCCCGCTTAACCTAATTCTTTAAAGACTGTTTTAGTTAGGTTCACAGCAAAACTCAAGGAAGGTATGGAAGTATCTCACATGCTTCCTGCCCTCACCCATGCATAGCCTCATACATTATCAACATACCTCACCAGAGTGGAACATTTATTTCAAGTGATAAATCTACATTGACACATTATCGCCAACCATTGGGACTTTCCATTTTCTGGGTTTTAACAAGTGCATATTGACTTTATAGTATCACACAGAGCTGTTTCATTGCTCTAAAAATCCTGTGCTCTGCCTAGTCATTCCTCCATCCCCCTGACCACCACTGATCCTTTTAGTCTCCATAGTTTTGCCTTCTCCAGAATCTCATATAGATGGAATCATACAGTATGTAGCCTTTTTACTTCTTGGTGCCTTTCACTTAGTAATTTGCACTTAAAGCTCTTGCATGACTTTTCATGGGTTGCTAGCCCATTGCTTTTTAGCAATGAAAAATATTCCATTGTCAGAGCACACCACAGGAAAGCATCTTAGTTGCTTCCATGTTTCAGCAATTATGAATAGGGGTGTATAAGCATCCACTGTGTGTCTGTGCCGTGTTTAACAAATGTGCATAGTTGTTAGATCATCACCTAACTTTAACCACCCTACTCTACCATAGACTTTCTTTCATTAATAGAGAAAGCATCTGGAGAGAGCAGCACTTTGGAAATGTCTTTATGAAAAGAAATCTGAAACATTCTCCTATTCAATAAATTGGACACTGGCTGGTAGATGACTTTTAGTCATTTTATTTCACCTTACCTTTTCACAGCTTGCTATTGAATGATTTCTTGGTAACTTCAGTTCCCCTTTTATTCATATTTCTCATGTGATTCAATAAGTTGTAGTATTAGATGCATATCTAAAATAGAGATTCTTATGCGACATGGTGGCACACACCTGTAATCCCAGTACTTGGGAGGCCAAGAGAGGAGGGTCGTAGGTTTGAGGTCAGCCTCAGCAAGTAAGCAAGACCCTTAGGAAATTAGTGGGACTCTGTTTCAAAAATAAAAAGGGCTAGGGGTGTAGCTCGGAGGTAGAATGCCTCTGGGTCAATTCCCAGTACCAAAAAACAAAACAAAACAACAACAAATAGAGATTCCTTTTATCTGTCAGGTCTTCAGATAGCTGGAACCCCCTTATAAAGAAATACATGAGCAAAGAAAATATATCATTTTAATTTTGTTTATTAATTATTATTATTATTATTATTATTATTATTATTATTTTATACTAGTTAACTATTGCTCTATTTTTCTATCTGGTATTTCTTTTGTAAGTATATAAAATCAGTTGTGTACCTTTCTCCTTTGATCTTCACCCAAATGGTTTCCATAAAAGGACTCTCATGTTGTGGGTTTTAGTACAGCACATTTATGTGTGCAATGGATTCTTTGAATTGGAGATAAAAAAAGAAAGAGTGCCAAGGAAAATCTCTTTGTAAAGGAAACAATCCAATACAAATTTGTCTTACTTGACAAATTACTCTAATCAGGCTCTGAATATAAATATTACTTATCTTTTCAATGGACTCATATAATTTCTCAAAGAAAAGAAAAATCACTATTACTTAATTGGTACAATCATTGCAATTTTACTTTTTTGCTGTTTTGGGTATTATTAATGCTATAGTAAGATTCTGGTCTTTTTCTATAGAATCAACAAAGAGGACACATTTTATGAACATAATTACCTGTGAAATTTTGTGTATATTATCTAGTCTCAATGAATAGAAAAAGTATCATTTCCAAAATGCTCTCTACAAACTTTAGTGTTTTCAACATTTTATCTAAATAATATTCTTATAATCTCTTCTTTTTTAGTATTAATTCTAATTTTCTATAGCTTATCTCCTGAAAGTTCAGTATATTTTTAAATAAATGAGAGACAATTGTTTAGAAATGAAATTGAGAGTGCAAAAAACTAATCAGCTCAATAATACATATTCACATTGTTTCTAGCTTGTATAGCTACTGATTAGGTAACAGATATGAATTGATTTATGTGGATATTCTTGCTTTGAAATAGAATAACTCAGCATTGAGTTTCTGAACAGAATGGGAATGAACCTACCATATGACCCAGCTATAACACTCTTGGGTATCTACCCAAAAAAATTGAAACCAGAATGCCATAGTAATTTATGCATATCTATGTTTATAGCTACACAATTTCTAATTGCCAAACTATGGAACCAGCTGAGATGTCCATCAACAGATGAATGGATTACAAAATTATGGGATATACACACAATGGAATTCTACTCAGCCATAAAGAAGAACAAAATTATGTAATTTGCAGGGAAATGGATGGAACTGGAAGATATGCTAAGTGAGACTAGTCAGTCATGAAAAGTGAAAGGTCAGATGTTTTCCCTTCTATGTGAAAGGTTGGGAGAAATTGGGGCACAGAAGGAACTTCAGACAAAGGTGAAGAAACCTAGGTGGAGTGAAAGAGGGGACCTAACTGAGGGTGGTTAGAGGGGGAAGACTTGAAGAGGGAAATACTCCAATGGATATGATGTACATACTTAAAACATCAATGCCAATTACAGTGCCGTGCACGGGATGGTGGAGAGGGAGAAGGAGTGGGGTAGGAATGGGGGAGGGCTGAACCAGTGCTGTGTGCATATATACCCTATCACCCTGAACTTCAGCACAATGTATGATTATAATGCACCAATAAAAATAGATTAGGTTAAACTAGAGTCTGGGATACCTGGTCATATTGGTATTATTCTATTTGAATCAGCCTTTTATGCAATCATATATTTCCCATTGGGTACAAAGGAAAATACATAAAGAATTAAATCATTTGTTTACCTTCTGATTACCCTCACATTAATAATATTGTTTAACTGTGCAGTACATAAACTCCATTAGGTATGCTGTTGAACATCACATCTTGTTTATCCCTTGGGTCTTCATGAGTAATGGTAAGATTGAGTCATAAGATAGATCATGGGAAATATAAATGATTTAGACTTAGAGTCACATAATTCAGAGGGAAGAGACTGTGGATGGTGGAGATCCAAAGAAATTCAGAAATCACCAAACTTAGACTATCAGGAGAGACAAGGGAAGTTCTATAAATACAGAAATGAGACATAAAACATTGTTATATAGATTAGCTCATCAGTAACTTTTTGAAGGTAGAGACAATTTTTGAAGGTAGAAATATGAATATATATAATGTCAATATTCAAGTATTGAGGGACTGAAGCATGAAAAATCAGGGCACAGACATTACCTAAAAGTAGAGATTCATTGTTAGTTTAATTCTCATAACAACTCTATGACAAAATCTTATTCTCTATTTTTATATATGAGGAAACTGAAAATCCAAGTATTTAATAATATAATCAATATCACAAACTAATAAGTAGTATGATAGAAATTTAAATTCAGTCAGGCTCCTGAGCCTATGATCTTATCCAATATATACTTCCTATTTTTGAAACCACCTGCCATTGCTCTTTCAGATAATATTGATTCTATCTCAATTTGAATTTAGATAGATGATTGAAAATGTCTTGGAGCAGTTCAGGAAAGGAATCATGGAATCATGGAAGAAATATAACTTTTGAAAAATGGCTATGATCCTGATAGGCAAAGCAAATGTGTCTTGCCATAGCCTATTAATCCACAAGATCTACATTAGGAAGAAATAAGAAAATAAATTAAGCAAATGGAAGTAGCAGTAATAGAGATAACTAGGACTCTTAGCCAGGCATGGTGATACACGCCTGTAATCCCAGTACTTGGGAGGATGAGACAGGAAGATTGTAGGTTTGAAACCAGCCTCAGCAGTTTAGCAAGGCTCTCACCAACATAGTGAGACCCTGTTTCCAAATTAAAAAAAAATAAATCATTCTGGGAGTGTAACTCAGAGGTAGAATGCTACTGGGTTCAATCCCTAGCCCCACTACCACCACCAAAAAAAAAAAAAGACTCTTGACATCTTGACTTTCTGCTGTGTACATGGTAGGTAGGTACTTAATACAATGCACTGAATTACCAATCAAAATGTTCAAATGATTCCAAGGTGATTTTTTCTATATATACATAGATGATAGATCTATGATAGGTAGATATACAGACTGATTGATTGATTGATTGATTGATTTAGAAACATAATGAGCTCTATCAGGTAAGTAGGGAGAGGCAGAGAGGCAAATAGAGGGCGATAGAAAGGGAAGGGAGGGAAAAGTAGAAGGAGAGAGGAAGAGAGAGCAAGGACAAAAATATGTTGGTTAAGGGAGAAAGGACTGATTAATAGAGAAGATACAATTTCAGGTTGCTTAAAGCCTCTGTCTAATTAAATTTGATGATGTAAGTATGATTTTCCTAATTTTACACTTGAGAAAAATTGGATTGAAAAAGAGAACAAGATTTGTTCAAGGCTTCAAAACAATGAAGTAATAGAATTGCAATTCAAATCCAAGTACCATTAAGGCTGAACCATTTTCTATATTCTGCTGGAGGAAGAATGCTGGATAGATGTAAGATTTATTTCAATGTGAAAAATTACATAGCAATGCAAGCATATCAAAGTCTACACAGCTGTAGATCAATTATACTGGTTAGCAAATCATATATGGCTCTCAAACATTTATTATAGCATATACAATGACATGAAAGTTATGACAGAAAGTTGTGAAATTGAGAGGATATTAAAAATGACAATATGAGGCAGTAATTTATTTCAAAAAATTACTGTGAAGATGAGAATTCTTAGAAGATATGGGAATAGGAAACATGAGGAATATGTCTCCTCACCTAGATAAAAATTATACTGGCAGAATCTGTCTAAGGTTTCTCTTTTGGAACTGTGGAGTCTATTGAAGATTTTCTACCTTCAGGGGAAGGCATGGAAGGAAATTGAAGTTAGTTTTGATTAATTCTAATGCTTAGCACAATAACAGCTGCGCAGCCCCCACCACCAGGGCAAGCAGCTATGTGTGTTTACCTATAGCAGTTTGCATACAACTTGCAGGAACAAGAGTGAGCAAAAAGTCCACTGTCCCCCAAATATCAAGAATATGTCCTTTTAGTCTTGCTGATACCTGCTTCTGAACACAGAGGTACAAAAAGGCAGCCGCCCTTGTTTTTCCACCTCAAGCTGCAAGTCCTTCCCACTCTGGCTGAAGTGGCTTTCAGGAGATTTAAAGGGCCAGCACCCTTTCCCCCACCCTTATGTTTTATCCTTTTTCCCCTCTTGAAAGCCAAAATTAAATTCTAGAATACAACACACACACACACACACACACACACACACACACACACACACACACACCAAACAACCCCCCCCAACACACCTTCATATATGGAGAAAATTAGAAAGTGACTATGCATACCCAGGGAAGGATACAGGTTAAAGAAAGACCTGAAAAGACCTTTAATTTTACAACTCCTGATCATCCTTAGCTCTAAGACAGCCTATCACAATACAAACCGAGAAACAAAAACCAAAAACAGTAATAAACAGCAAACCTTAGGGAAGGAAGGCAAATCTGATTTCTAGACGTTCCACATTATTAGATTAAAATATTGAATGTGTAACAACAAAAACAAATCTCAAAATATACAAAGAAAGAGGAAAATATGACTTGCTCAAAGGAAAAACAAGACCTGTCCCAGAAAAGACCTGGTGACAAGTCTATCAATTAATTAATTAATTAATTAATTTATTTATTTACTTATTTATTTATTTTGTAACACTGGGGATTGAGCATTCCACCTCTGAGCTATACCCCGAGCAGTTTTTATTTTTTATTTTTAAACAGGGTCTTGTTGTGTCACCACGCACTTGCGTCTCACCTCAGCCCCGTGAGGGTGCTGCACTCACCTCAGCTGCCAGGCCTCAGCCCACCAGGGTGTTGGGATGGACAGGACCTGGATGTGGTTGATACTCCTTCTCCGTCCTGTGGTCGTGGGGCTGTGTGACTCTGTGGCTGGTGATCTCAATGTCTGTTCTCAGTCTCTCAAGTCCTGGGATTACAGGCATGTACCACTATAACTAGCTAGACAAATACTTTAAAACAACTCTACTAAGGATGATCAAAGAATGAAAGATGTTTAAAAAAATCAAGGAAAAAATATATGAACAAAACAGAAGCATCAATAAAGAGATAGAAACTGTACACAGAAACCAAAAATAATTTCTGGACCTGAGAAGAACAAAAACTGAAATTAAAAGTTCACCAGAGGAATTCAAAATGTAATTTGAACAGGCAGAAAAAACTCAGCAAATGTGGAGATAGTACAATAGGAATTATCAAATCAAAGGAAAAGAAAGGAAAAAGATTAAAGAAAAAAATCAATCATATATGCATGTTAGCATTCTAGAAGGATAAGAGAAAAGGGCAGGGGATATTTGAAGAAATAATGGCTGAAAACTTCATTTAATGAAAGACATGGATATAAACATCTAAGATTTTCAAAGATCTCCAAGTAAGAGGAACTCAGGAAGACCCACAGTACAACACAATATAATCAAACTTTCTAAAGACAAAGAAAAGCAGCAAGAAAGAAGCAATTCATCACATACGATGGATTCTTAATAAAATCAATAGTAGATTATTAGAATTTTTAGAGGCAAAGAGGCAGTGGGCCAATATACTCAAAGTGGGAGGGGGCATCAAACAAGAATTATGTATCTGTCAAAATTGTCCTACTTTTCTTCATAAGTGAAGGAGATGTGTAATCCCAGTACTTGGGAGGTTCAGACAGGAGGAGCGTGGGTTCAAGGCCGGCCTCAGCTATTTAGCAAGACCCTCAACAACTTGGTGAGACCCTGTTTCAAAATAAAAAAATAAAATAAAAAGGGCTTGGTGCATAACTCAGAGATAGAAGGCCCCTGGGTTCAACCTCCAGCACACATATTTATTTTTTACAGTAAAAATAGGAATCTGTTTATGGATGAAAAAGAGAAAGGAAAGCTAAGAATGACTTGTGATCATAGTGGATTTGGCAAAGGTCTAGAGTTTCAAAGACTAAATTTACAAATTAACAACTTTAAGTTATATGTATAGATCCTGAAATATATAATTGTATATATAATGAAAATTATTATTAAATTTATTCTATGTTCTGGATATATATAAATAATATGTATGTAAATATACATATAAATATATATGAATATTTATCCTTTTACAAAATTAAAAATCACTATTATTTTGATATAGTCCTATAATTTGAATGCATAGTGCTAAGTATATCTAAGGAAATACTATAATACAGTGTGCGTGTGTGTAAGAGAATATAAAATAAGGAAGCCATTTTCTAATAATTAGGAAAATAAAGTATGAAAATATGTAGGGATTTTACTGGGAACTAAGTAAAATATATTCAGCTAAGTGATTCAGCAGTTTAAAATGAGTGAAAAAAGCCGGGCTCATGATGGTGCATGCTTGTAATCCCAGTACTTGGGAGGCTGAGATCAGATGATCCAGGTTCGTGGCCAGCCTCAGCTACTTAGCGAGGCCCTCCGCAACTTAGTGAGACCCTGTTTCAAAGTAAAGAATAAAAAATAGGGCTGGGGGTGTAGCTTGGAGGTAGAATGCCCCTGGGTTCAATTGCCAGTACCACCCAAAAATAAAATGTTAAAGAAAAATAAAATGAGTGAAAAATATTCAACATAGAGAAAGAAAATTATCTTAATGTAATATCTTTAAACCATTAAAATAGATTACATTTTATAAAACAGGTTAAAATTTAAATCAGGCATAAAACAACAAAAATGAAGTCTTAAAAGGGAATATAGTAAAATCAATATTGTTCTTGTGGGGTGGATGTAGTCTCTTAGTTCCAGCCAGTAAGCCATTAACATATGGGGACAAAAAAATTTTTCAAGTAAAACTCCTATAAATTTCAAGAGTTTAATTACTGATGAATTACTAGAATTTGGTACTCTTAATTCTAGGGTCTTCCCAGCTAATTTGTGAACTGGGTCAATGAAGAAAAGTATCTCTATGTCAATGACTGTTCGACACATATAAATGTAAATCAGGCCACCAGGGCGAAAAATGTGCACCTAAGCTATTTCAATATGACCACAGTTGTTGCAGGCTGCAAAGCCCATTGTCCTTCCTGTGGAGGCTTGGCTCTTACTTGCCAGGATGCTAAGGCCAATTACCTTTAAGTATGGCATCTGGATAGGTGAATTATTTTAATTTTCACAAAAGTGAGTGGGTCAACTGGGAGAGAGGTTAAAGTTTTCAAATCTACAAATTGAGATTCAGGGAACTTAGGATAATGAGCCTTAGGGTACACTGAAACCAATTAGCTTCTGGGTACATCTTCCCATACACTGGGGGGAAGGGCATACCTCTAATGCTTCTGTATACTATTTTTCCCTGTATCCATATCTGAGCTAACAAATACCTTTTGTAGTCAGATAAAATGATAAGGTTAAGCCAGGCATGGTGGTGCACGCCTGTAATCCTGGTACTTGGAAGGCTGAAATAGGAGGATTGCAGATTCAAGAAGAGCCCCAACAACTTAGTGAGACTCTCAGCAACCTAGTCAGAGATTCTTTTTCCAAAAAAAAAAAATAAAAATAAAAACAAAAAAGGACTGGCAGTAGAATGCCCCTGAGGTTAGACATAAGCCTTTTAACAGTATTTATTATAAGAAGAAATGCAGTAGTGAAAGTAAATGGGTGGCTGCTATTTGTTAGCATTTTGTACTGGTTATGGATCTAAGCCTTGTGTTTAAGTTCTGTCTTTGCAAATAAGCAGCTGTAAGACTCTAGCTTGGTTGACTTCTCTACATTCCATTATCCTGCCTTGGAAAATAGGGATGATGGTGAAGATGATGATGCTATTATAACAGCTGTTATTAAGATTGTTGGGAAGTTTAATACCTGTAAGCTACTTGTTACAGTGAAAAATTGAACAGCCCCTCTGCTGATCTTATGGAAAGTATTAAAAACTCATTAAGACACTCATGGTTACATGATACGTTAATTGCTTAGTAATAATTAACCCATAGAATGAAACACACTAGCCATCCTTCTACCAAGAAAGCCCAGTAGTCAGTGGGAACTAGAGAAGGTAAGGATACTTGAAAATAAAATTTTTGCAAACTCTACATGTAAATACCAAAAGGATTTATGGTGACATGATAGGACTATTTATTTTTAGCAGCAATGACTGAAATTGTGCTTGCAAAGGAGAAGCAATATAGAGTGATAGGTGCATTTGTATAAGTTATTGCATAGTCTTAGTCATGTAATACCCAGGAGGGACATTTCCTTGAGCATTATATCCACACTTCTCAGTCTTTGAGGTCAACCCTCAGTATTTGTAATGAGAGAACTCAGACTCATTTATTTCAGTCCAGTGACTAATTTTTATAAGAAACTTGGCTTTTGACCTCTATCTGCTATTTCAATTGTGTATTGTTCAATTCTCTATGGAAAAGGGAACTGCCTTTGTGTTTTTTACTTCTTAAAATCAAAGCATTGTTTCAAAAACAAAAGAAGGAATCAATATCAGAACCTTAAGACAGAACCTCATATATAAACAACCAGATCAACTTCTCCTTGGCTCAATTTTTTTCTTTTCTTTTGTTGGTGCATTGTACTTATACATCATACTGAGGTGTAGAGTGATAGGTGTATCCATGGACACAACTTACGGATAATTCTCCTCCAGGTCCAATACCCTCCATCCCCTTCCCCATACATTTCTTTGATATTGGGATCGGTAGATTAACACACCTACATAGCATTATTTCAACTGCTACCTTCTTTTTGTGTCTCTCTCCCCTGTTCCTTCACCTAAACCATGCTATAAATTTTCCTCTTAAAACCTTATTCAAAGTATTCCATAGATTTTGGTATGTTGTGTCTCTATTTTTGTTTAATTCTAGGAATTTAAAAAATTTTTTCTCCTTATTTCTCTTATGATCCAGTACTCATTCGAAAGTGTATCATTCAATCTTCATGAATTTATGTAATATCTTTTGATCTTCATGTTTTTTATTTCTATTTTATTCCATTATGATCTGAATAAGATGCAAGGAATTATATTACATTTTTTGAATGTGCTGGCTCTTGTTTTGTGGCCCAGAATGTGGTATGTTGTGGAGAAGGTTCCATGAGCAGATGAGAAGAATGTGCATTTAGCTCTTGATGGTTAGAATATTCTGTATATGTCTATTTGGTCCATTAGGTGTTTAGTGTTCTTTAGGTCTGAAGAGTCTTTATTCATCTATTACCTGGAAAATAGATCAAGTAGTGTCAGCAGTGTGTTGGAGTCTCCCAATATTATTGTATTTGGGTCTACTTGAGACACAATGTCCCAAAGAGTTTGTTTTATAAAAGTGGGTGTGTTTTTGGAATGTCTCCTATATGTGGATGTCTAAATCTTTTTCTTTTTTTTTTTTTTTTGCGGTACCGGGGATTGAATGCAGGGGTGTTCTACCTCTGCGCTATGCCCCCGGCCCTATTTTTAATATTTATTTTGAGACTGGGTCTCACGAAGTTGCGGAGGGCCTCACTGAGTAGAGAGAGAGAGAGACAGGGAGAAAGAGAGAGAGAGAGGGAGAGAGAGAGAGAGAGAGAGCATGTGCATGCGTACGCACGCACGCGCAAGCTGAGGCTAGCCACAAACCTGGATCCTCCGGTCTCCGCTTCCCAAAATACTGAGATTACAAGCGTGCGCCACCACACCTGGCTCTAAATCTTTTTCTGTTTGAGAAATTCTCTGATATTATTTCTCTGAAGAGGTTTCTATTGCCCTTGGTTTGTGCGTCTAGACCTTCTTCAATGTGTATTATCCATAAGTTAGTTCATTTTGTATTATTCCATATTTTTTGGATGTTCTGGTCATATTGCCATATTATCTTCTCTATATTGTTGACTGTGTGGTCAGTTTTGAATGAGTTCTCTTGCAAGAGTGAGACTCTATTTTCCATGTGGTCTAGTCTGTTAGAGGTGGTTTCTTTAAGGTTCAATTCATTTATTGTCTCCTTAGCACAAAACCTCTTTTTGGTTCTTACTTAGGACCTCAACTTCTTTATTTATGTTTTTTCATTACTTGTATATTTTCTATGATTTCATTTCTGAGCCATTTGATCATATGAAAATCAAAATTCTGAATTCTCCTGGCATTTTCTGCAACTCCATATTGTTCATCTTCCTTGTTGATGAGTTATGGGAGTTTATTGTTTCCTCATTGGTCATCATTCTCATGTTTTCATATTCCTCGTGTTTTTATTATATTGTCTTGGCATACTCTTCCTCTTTGTGTATTAGCTCTATGTCTATTTGTTATCCCTTTACAATAAGGCCTATGCTGGGGGTATATATTTGCCTCAACAAATCCGTCTCATATAATCAGACTTTTGAGTTTGTCCCCCAGAACCTCTTTAACAAGACATAGTTCTTATTCAGTGCAGGCAAACAGGATTACCTGATTGGCTACAGGCCACTGTGCTCTCCAAGGCCCAAACTCAGCAGGGCCAGAGACTATGAAGTTCCATTCAAAGCCTGTGGCCTGCTGGGTGAATTTAATGCCCCACAGATACCATCACTGCTCTGCTGGTTGTGAACCTGTGAAACACTTCAGAGTGCTGTGGTCACTGGACATAAGCTCAGCAGAACCAGAAATTACTATGTTCCCAGTTTGTGGCCCAGCTGACTGAGCTTTGATGGCCCAGGGAAACCACCGCTGATCTGCTGGTTGTGACCACATGGAGCACTGTTAGTCACTGACCTGTGTGCATGCCAGGACCAAACTCTGCTGGCCAAGAGAGTACTGCATTCCTAGCCTGTAGCTGTGATCACCTGAACCCCTCCTAGCCCCAGGCCTCCCTGCTTTCAGGGACCAATCTCTAGCAGGGAGAGATTTTACTGTTCTGAGTCTGGTGCTTGGTGGCTCAATTATTTAGCCCCAGGGACATTGTTGCTGAGATCATGTGAGACCTGTTGACCTCCAGCCTTGGTGCTTGTAGTGATAGGTGGGAGTTTATAGCTTTCTGAGCCTGCAGCACAATTGGCTATGTTATTTTACCCCCCCACACACACACACCACTGATAGTGGTCCTATGGCAATTGCTGAGGCCCCTGTAGGGTTTGCAGCAAGCCCCCAACCCTAGGTCCCACCCACTTGAGTGTCCCTAGGGACTGTCTGTTAACGCACATTTCTGCTGTGTCTGATTATAGCCCTTACTCCCACCTCTGCAGGAATGATTTGCAAACTCACATACTCTGCAAGTCTGGTCATTGCTATGCAAGTCCTTGTAGCCAGGTGGGCTCCCACTGGGATGGTTTGTAAACTCACAGACGTGACAAGTGCCACATGAGTCCATGCAGAAAGGGAGGAGTTTAGCTGCAGCCAGAGGAGTTTGACTGGTTGGTCTGTAAATTCACAGTGTTCTTGACAAGACAGGTTGTAGCCACTGGGTTCCCTGCAGGAAGTTCCTGTCATTTCTAGGTCTGTGTTCAGCTGCAGCTGCAGGAGTTTGCTGGGCAGTTTGGCTGGGAAGTCTGGGGAGTCACAGTCTTGAAGTATTCAAATGAGGACAGAAGAAAATGATTGCTTTTAACAATGGTTTTCTGAAATCACTGACTCAACAAGATTCTGCTTCTTCTTTGCTGAAGTTGGATTCTGAGAGCCACCAGTCCCTGCAATGGTTGGCCAAGATGGAACCAACCTCTACTCTCCACTCACCAGATGAGATCATGGAGTTCCTTTCAGTTCTTTGCTGTCTGTGTTGCATTCTATTATTCCACATATCAATTGTTTTTCTTCTGTAGAGTTCTCATTGCTTTTATTTTATTTCCAAGAAGCAGTCGTCCCACTGGTTGAGTTCCAAGTCTCAGGGCAACTGAAACACGCAGTCTTCCTCTATTCTGCCATCTTTCACTAATATTTTATGAAGAATGTTTGCATCTCTGTTCACCCATGATATTCTTCTGTAATTTTCTTTTTTCTTTTTTTATTTATTGGTGCATTGTAATCATACATCTTGATGAGGTTCAGGGTGGTAGAAGTATACATGCACACATCACTCATTTAGCTCTCCCCCAATTCCCACCCCATTTCCTCCCCTATCCCTCCTTCTCATGCTCAGCATAGTGATTGACTTTGATAAGTTTATGTATGTTTATTGAAAAACCTGTTTATTGAAAGGGCATTTCTTGAGATGGGAGTTTGTTAGCTTGGCCTAATTAATAAATCCATAAATGTTAGTCATTTTCATCTTGGTTCTCTTACCTCAGAAAGAACAGGGGGAAATTTATTTAGGTCAGTTTTCTAACTGGAGCTCCCCAGCCTTGTCTTTCCTATCTGCCATCTTGAAAACCTTTCCCTTCTTGGCACCTTTTCAAAGACTGCAGGTGGATCAGCATCTTCTCAACTTGTTCCTACCATTGTGATTTAGAAAAAATAAGGACTGGGTCAAGGAAACAAGGACACAGAATAGTATATTGGTCCACTATAATTAGACCAATTTATGTTGCCTGTTTATATATAAACAGATAACAGTGGAGATGTTCCAGTGAGGAACCTTTGAGCCTTGGCTACTTAGTCTGAAGACCACCCATCAGAGCCTGTAGGCATAACCATGGAACACAATTTCCCTGATAAACACATTTGCAAACTGTGGGTCTAGAGCAGAATCTGATTCTCTTTAGTTCTGACATTTGGTAATTTCAGAACTCTTTTTTTTTTAAATATCTTAAAGGTCATTTAAATCCATTTTATGATGTGTTTTTTTAAAATAGAAATATTGGAATTGTAAATAGCTTTAGAACTAAGTGATCATCATCTTCCACTGTGAGCTTTTCAATAAACATGTTACACAATACCCTCAGAAAGTACTGACCCAGTGAATCTGGTTTGAGGAGCTAAAACCTGAATGTCTTAAAATATGCCAAAGGAGTCTAAAATAATAGCAAAATGTGAGGACTGAGAAAACAATTCGGTGAAAAAGTCTTCCTCCATCTTGAGTGCTAAAAGATGCCAATGTGTAAATGATTCTTTGACTCTGCAAGAGAAGGCTTTGAAGAAACAGTACATCTCCACATTTTTAAACCCAGTTGTTACCATGGCTTAGTGTGATGAGGTTTAATAGCCTGCATTGATCATTTACTTATATATTTATAATCACATAATGTTGAACAATTAGTCTCTTTCTGAGTTTTATCTTCAAGATGGGAATGAAAATACACCCATATGAAAGTACTTTGTAGAATGTTAAATTAAAAAATGGATATATCTAAATAATTGAAAAATTAATGTGAAATAAGGAGCTCAGGGTAAGCAGCATTTTATATTTAATCTAATTTAATTTTCATTGCTACACAGTGAGCTGCAGCTTAGATAAGGTGAATGAGTTGGCAAGTCAAAAATCTAATTAGTGGTAGAGTTAGAATTTGAACCTAGGTCTCTGTATTTTCCAAGTACAGGCTTTAGGTCTATGGTATTTTAGTAGTATTTTCAGGAATATACAAAAAATAGAGAACCCCAGAACTGATATAATTTGCATCACTCTGGTATGCCAACAGAATGTTACAACCTCTACAAACACTCTGAGTCCTTAGAACATATATTTACTTCACTAAAATGCCAAATTTTCTATCCAATTCTCTGTCTGCAGAAACCTTATTAAATGCTGGGAGAAAGTTATATTCATGACCATTTATATTTTCATGCCTGACATCTAGAGTGCATGCTGTTTGATGTTTCAACAGTGATCAACATTGCATTCCTGATAGATATTTCCAAGTAATTATAAAATTGACAACAACTAATCATAATTTTTTTAAGATGATGTTTATGTCTTTTAATACTTTACTCTTGATGCACATTAGCCTCCCTATGGTAGCATTATTTGTAAGCCCTACATCCTATGAGATCATGCCCATCAACATCCCTTCATGTTCTTTTCCTAGCAGTCGCCCTCTTTTGCCTGTCATCAATCCCGCTTGGACATCGTGCTTGTTACCTGCCTAGAATACTGTGTCTACTAACTGATGATCGCATTATATTTTATGGTTTTCAGGATCTTTTTCTTACTCTCCACTCCAAGGCACATGATTAATAAATAATGATAAATTTCAGGCACTTTTGATATTTTTAAGTTTATATTGACTTTCCTATTCAGGGCAAAAAAAGGAAAATGAGAGGAAAAAATAGGTCTCTGCTGGCCAATATTTCAAGCTCTAAAATTTAACAGTCTCTTCCACAATTATATGTAGCCATTGGATTTGGGACTGAGGAAACATGGTTTAGACTGAGTCTACAGGTCTAAGCAAGGAGATTATTCTAAAAGTTGTGCAAACATAAAAGAGGGAAAAAGTGAGGCTTTGGTCACATTTCTGGAGGTAAATATCTCTTCCACTTTTCTCTAATGGAATGGAATTTTGGCAATGTAAACCAACCATTTATCTTCACTCTCTTATTTAGTCAGCCATTCAAAAATATTTATTGAGGCTTTAATATATTAGTTCACTTTTGAAAATTTATGGGTTCCCATGTTATATAAGATAAATATTACTTAAATGAACACACAAAAATGTAAGATTATAATGTTTTCCAAAGCAAGTATTCCAAAGGAATAGAATGTAGTTCAAATAAAACATCTAATAAGAAATATAACAAGTCAAAAATTTCTCTCTAGCTTTTTCTGTTTTCTAAAGAATATGGAATGTGTGAGCAGAATCTCTGAAAAGGGAGGGATTCCTTCCTTCCTTCCTTTCTTCCTTCCTTCCTTCCTTCCTTCTTTCCTCCCTCCCTCCCTTCCTTCTGAAATATTACAGAGTGCAGGAAAAGGCATAGATACAACATACAACACATCAACATTTGTTACATTTCCAAACCAATACACAAGCTAAAATTGATGTCCATAAATACACTTAATATTAAATAAGAAAAAATAAACCAAATGCACTATCATCAGGAAAAAAATAAGTATATTAAAGAAAAAGAACAAGTTCAAGGGAATTTGAGGCAAAGCCATATAAAAACCAGAATAGAATTTTGTTTTTATTGATTCATATCAATTACACAGACTAGTGGATTTCATTGTGGGATATTTGTACATGTGTATACAATAGTTTGATCAATTTTATTCTCTAATGTCTCCCTTTATCCTCCCTTGTTTTGTCTTCCTGATCCTCTTCCTCTACTCTCATGGTCTGTCATCTTATTTCATGAAATCCCTTTTTTATTTCCCCCCCCCAGCTTCCATCATGAGGGAAACATGCAATACTTTCTTTCTGAGTCTGACTATTTTGCTTACCATGATGCTCTCCTGTTACATACATTTTCCTGCAAATGACAAAATTTTATTCTCCTTTATGGCTGAATAAAACTCCATGATCTATATACACATTTTCTTTATCCATTCCTCTGTTGACAGACACCAAGGCTGATTACATAATGTAGCTATTGTGAATTGTGTTGCAACAAAAATGGGTGTGCATTATCTGTATAGAAGGCTGACTTTAATTCTTTTGGATACACACTGATGAGTGATATACCTGGATCATACTGTAGTTCCATTGTTATTTCTTTTAGGAAACTCCATACTGATTTCCATAGTGGCTGTACTAATGTACATTCCAACCAACTGTGAACTATGAGTTTCTTATTTCCTGCATCATCACCAGCATTTACAGTTATTTGTATTCTTAATTATTGCCATTGTGACTTTAGTGAGATGGAATCTTAATATAGTTTTGATTTGTATTTCTCTGATAGCTAAAGATGTTGAAAAAATTTATATAATTGTTGGCCATTTGTACTTATTTTTAAGAATTGTCTGTTCAGCTCATTTGCCCTCCTTTTTTATTTTTTTGAATGGGTTGGTTGTCTTTTGGTGTTGAGTTTTTTTGGGTTCCTTATATATTCTGGATATTAATCCTTGTTGAAAGAATAATTGGCAAAGGTTTTCTCCTATTTTGTAGGTCTTTATTTCATGCCATTAATTGTTTATTTTGCTGTGCAAAGCTTTTTAATTTGATACAATCTCATTTATTGAATACTGGTATTATTTCCTGAGCTATAAGAATCCTATGTAGAAAGATGTTGCTTGTACCATAATTTAGAGTGTTTCCCCTGTCTTCTTCTAGCAAATACAAATTTTCTGACCATATACCTAGGTATTGGATACATTTTGAGTTGACTTTTGTGCAGGATAAGAGATAGGGTTCTAGTTTCATTTTCTACATATGGTTATTCAGTTTTCCCAATACATTTGTTAAAAAGGCTGTCCAAGCTGGGAATGGTGGCACATACCTTTAATCCAGTACTTAGGAATCTGAGACAGGAGGTTCACAGGTGGTGGACAGCCTCAGAAACAGCAAGACTGTCAGCAATCTAGTGAGACCTTGTATCAAAACAAAATATAAAGGGTTGGCAGTAGCTTGGAGGTAGAATGACTCTGTGTTCAATCTCTAATACCCCCCACACACAAAGGCTGTCTTTCCTCCAACATAGGGAAGGGCTACTGTAGCTATATGGGTTTGTCTCTGTGTCTTCTATTCTATTTCATTGATGTATGTGCTTATTTTTATGATAGTACCATGCTGTTTTTATTACTATGGTTCTGTAGTATAATTTGAAATTAGGTATTGTGATGCCTATGGCATTGCAGTTTTTGCTCAGGATTGCTTTGGCTATTCTGGGTCTTTTTTTCTTCATTATGAATTATGGAAGTCATTTTTTGAATTCTATGAAGAATGTCATTGGTACTTTGATGGAGATTCTTTTGAATCTGTATATCACTTCTGATAATATGGCTGTTTTACCAATATTAATTATACTTATCCAGGAACAAGGGAGATCTTTTTATCTTCTGCTGTCTTCTTCAATATCCTTTTTCAGTGTCCTTTAATGTTTTCTGTAGAGGTCTGTCACCTCCTTGGTTAGCTTTGTTCTGATGTATGTTTTTAAAGGTATTGTGAATGGAATTCTTTTCCTTATTTCTTTCTCAGTGGGTTCATTATTTGTGTATAAAATCAAAAGTTATTTGTTTCTGTATACTGATTTTGTATCTAATACTTTGCTGAATTTGTTTATCAGATATGAGAATAACTACTCCTATTTGTTTTCAGATTCCATTTGAATGGTATATAATTTTCTAGCCTGTGGATGTCTTTGCTGATGAATGTATTTCTTGCAGACAACATAGAACTAGGTCTCACTTTTTAATTCAATCTGCAGGTCTATGTAGTTTAATTTTAAAATTAAGACCATTTATAGTCAATATTATTATAGAGGGATATGTATTACTTTCATTCATTTTCTTTTATTTGTAATCTTTTATTCATTCTTAATTATCATTTTCTTATCTACCCTTCTAATGACATTCTTTCCTATGTTCTCTTTGTTGTTTATATCTTTTTCTGTGTGTAGGATTTCTTTAAGTATCTTCTGTGATGCAGGCTTAATGATTGTCACTTGTTTATGTTTATCTTGGAAGATTTTAACTTCTCCTTAGATTTTGAAGGATAGCTTTGCTGGATATAGAAATTTAGGTTGGCAGTTATTTTCTTTCAGAGTTTGAAATATATTGTTCTAAACCCTCCTAGACTTTGGAGTTTCTACTGAGAAATCTATTTCTATTCCTATTGAATTGCCTTTATGACTGACTTGTCATTTCTTTCTCTCAGCTTTTAATTTATTTTCTTCATTCTGAATTTTTCGCACTTTTTCTGCAATGTATCATGGAGAGGTTCTTTTCTGTTCTTGTCTAATCGGGGTTCTAAATGCATCCAGTATCTGAATGTGCACCTATGGTAGGGGAAATTTTCTGCTATTATTTCACTGAATAGGTTATCTTTACCAATTAGCCTGGCTAAAGATTATGGGTTTCCCAGATCTTTACTATTGATATGCCCACTCCATTCATCTTGTTCTCTCTTGGGAGGAAGTATCAGTATTGTGTGCCTTTTCTCAATCCTACATATTCAATCTGGGCACCAAGAGTCTTCAGTTTATTTTCCCTAATACAGTAATCTAAAATGTTTAAGGTCAGTCGGGCGTGGTGGGGCATGCTTATAATCCCAGTACTTGGGAGACTGACACAGGAGGATTGCAGGTTCGCAGCCAGCCTCAGCTACTTAGTGAGGCACTCCTCAACTTAGTGAGACCCTGTTTCAAAATAAAGAATAAAAAAATAGGGCTGGGGGTATAGCTCAGAGGCAGAATGCCCCTGGGTTCAATCCCCAGTACCGCAAAATAAATAAATAAATAAATAAATAAATAAAATAAAATGTTTCAGGTCATGCACCTTTGTCCAATCCAGGATAGTTAAAATGATTGCTGAGGTCCATACCTGCTACTGAGATCCATGTGCTATATGAAGAGGTTTGGATGTAATATATGTGGAGGTGCTCAGGGTGGCATGCATGGTGGTGTGTGAGTCACCACACCCAGAAAGTTGCCTGGGGGCTTGGGGGCTTTCATCAGCTTGTGGTAGTGGGTCTACAATAGGCTGTTCTGTGGTGATAGTGGTTTGGCCTTGTAGTTGAGTCCATGAATCAGTTAGCAGAATTTATGTCAAGCAGTTGAGATATATGCTGGTTACTGTGAGTCCCTGTCCTTTCTCTCAGCTCCCAACTTACCCCAGATGGTTCAGCCTGTCTCACTGATCCCCTCAGTTTTATAGGTGGAAGGTACAAAAATGAGCACCCTAGGCAGAGTCCTAGGCAGAGTCCTGAGGAAGCTGAGTGTTCACTTCATTCTCACTTTCCCCCAAGGGGGAAATATTGAGCCAAGGAGGCCTCTCATGGCCTGTGCTGTGCTTTCTTGGTGACATGGACAAAGTGAAACTCATGTTCTTACCTGTAATTCATCAACTTTCACATTTCTTTCCCTACACTGAAGTGCTGGATCTCTCAGATGGACTCTGGTTGTTCCCATGTTCTCCTGTGTGCGTAGTTGCCAAAATAGGTGTTTCTATGGGGGAATCAGGGCTGAAACCCCTTATTCTGCCATCTTATTGTCATCTCTGACATATTTACAAATAATAACTGTAATCCTATTTTGTGATTTTTAGCTAAACAAATGCTTTCTCTTCCTATTATTTTTCAATATTATAAAGTGGAAAATATTTTCCCTTTACTGGTTGAAAGGTATAATTTTTATCTTTTTATTACATTTAGTTGATTTAAAACATATTTGATTACAACTCTAAGATACAATTATTCATTATGTCTATTCCCTTCCTAATCAATGTAAAGTTGTTAGTAAATCTTAAGTACCAATTGAGGATTCAACACTCTTAGCCCTTCACCTTTGTAATTACTCTTTGAAATACTCAATTAAAAACATTAGAACACCACTTATTTGTGATTATTCATTAATTTCAAACTATTTGGAATGCATTTATTGAATCTAGTCACATAGTTTCCTGTTACTGTGTTCGCTACTACTCCATCCTGATTTGTTCCTCTGTCTGCTGAGATATCTGCTTTAGTAGCTCTTTTGGGTAGGTTCATGCTAAACAGGAACTCCTCACCCTAATATTTTGTAGTCATCCTATTTTGCATATTTATATTGCTCCATAGGGTTCTCCAATTATTAATTTTATTAATCCTGAGATATTCTTTTCTCACATTTAAACATTTCTTAAGTTGTAATGAGTTACAGTTGAGGAAAGCCTAGCATTGGATCATCATTCCATGGATAGTAGATTAAGGTTATTGTGTACCAGAATTAGACTCAACAAAATATGATGTTGTCATTTATTAAGGTCTTTCTCTATACCAGGCATGCTCTTTTAAAGCCTTATATAAAATATATCTTTAAATAAATAAATAAAATATAAAATAAATGCAAAGTGAAAAAAATGCCGAGATTGAAAATCATCTGATTCCATAGTCCACTTCTTTATTTTCTATCTTTTATATACTTTTATCAGTGCATTGCAAATATACATCATGGTGAGGTTCAGTGTGATACAAACATACATACACACAGTTCTTGATATATACTTCCCTCCGTATCCTACCTGCTCCCCTGTCCAACCTACCCAACTACCCTGCCCTCCCCATACATGTTAGTGAAACCAGTAGTAATTCCTTTCTATATTGCCAAAGCATTATTTGAACTGTTTCCTTCCTCATTCCTGCTTTTCCCCCTCTTCAACTCCATCCCCCAGTACCCCTTCCCTATTCTACTGGTCTTTCCACATTTATCCAAAATCCCTTATGTTTCCTATTTTCTCTCCAGCTTCCACGTATGAGTGAACACATCCAAACCTTGACTGTCATAGCTTCTTTTATAAGAATTATAAAATAATTTTGAGTTTGTAAGTCTATTTCCAAATTTATAAAATCCATAATCCTTAATTTTACAGATTTTCTAATGATAAGCATCATCTAGAAAATATATTAATTCCAATTCCTGCCCTTGTCTGAGTTACTGAATAATATTCTCTAGAAGAAGAGCTATGTATACTGTGCCTTTTGAAGTGTTCCTTGGTGATTTATATGTTTAGGAAAATTTTAAAAATATTGTCTTGTCCCAGATGTTCTTGACTAGATCTTTTTAACATCTATAATGGCTAACCACCAGTCTCAATATGTATGCTATATAGGATAATTGCTATTTGTCTTTGGAAGCAATTACAGTTTTTAATACTTCTTAATTTCTTCCTTTATCTCCAAGCATGAGTCTACTAGGGTAGCTTATCTCTTACCACCAGGAAGGGATAATTGCAGTTCTACTTTTTTGGGGCATCAAAAAAACTTTGTAAATAACTTGACCTTTAGATCCTTGGTAAAGACTGATGACTACAAACAGAGGTCAAAGAAAGCTGCCTCTTATGACTCTTGGGTTCTTTGTCTCTGAACTTGGAGACATCTGTTTGTTGAAGTTTCATACATTTCTAAAACTTATCTGATAGTCATAGAATCATTGATTTCCTTCAAATGTTTCTTTTTGAATTTGAGTATGTAAACAGTATGTGTGTGTGCTTTAGGAACCTGTGGCTCTTTGAGTAAAAGGGGAGTTTATATTTTAGAAGTTAGTGTCGAACTTGGCACTAATGTTGATAGAAAGACACTCATCTCATTTCATATTATTCTGTACAGTTGAATCTTTCTTATTTCAGTGTATTTCTTAAATGAATGCATGATAGTTTCCACATTCATATTCTCTGCAGTATATTGAGCTAAATTTCATTAAGCTGAAAGTCTCTATTGGGTGGAACTCAGCTGAACTTTTAGGTTCAAATCAAATCAATTTGAATGAAATCAAGTTTAGAGTTTGATCTGACCTTGATGTCAAGCAAGATTTTCTCAATTTGGCTGAAAAATTGTGCTTTCAAGAGCCAAATTCATTTCCAAGCTTTTTTTCCTTTTCTCTCTTTTAACTCTATTTCCTTCAAGTCAAAATTAATCAAACCTAGCAGTGTTATTATATTATATTTATTTGATAATTTAGCCTGACAGGTTATGTTTTAAAATTCCAATTCTAACTTGCTAAACCTAAAAAGTTGGAGATTTTCTTGAGAAAAAATGGTTAAATAGAAAAGATTACTATTTGCTTAGAAAAATGAAAAAGAATTTGGAGAAGATTCTCTAGCTTTCAATATATCTGGACAAAAACAAAATGTAGTTATTAAGAGTCAAGAGCATGAATTTGTCCTATTTGGCAATTTCAGCTAGCATGTATATGTGTAATTAGTTTGGAATCCAATCTACACTTTGTTGTCTTTAGAAATCAAAAGATTAGAAAAATGGGTCTTTAAATATAAAAATAAAATATATACTATTTCTTTAATGTAATGGATTTAACTTATACATCAAGCCAGGTTAATTATATCCTAAGGGTGTGAGTAAGTTTGAGGTCATGTGTTTCAGGTTTCTATCAAGATAGTTCATGATCTGAAGTAATAGAAAAAGATTCAACATTGTCATAACATTTATTTGTGGTTTCTCTTACCAAAATCATGAATTATATTTTATACATCACTTTATACTAAAGAACTACTGTCTAATTTTCTTATGTTTTTATTTCATTTTTGTGGTCACCCTATATTAATATTATTTATTATTTTACAGTGAAATTTTCAATTGATATTTTGTTCTTTTTCTTTTCTTTTTACAAAATTTTATTGATGCATTGTAATCATACATCATAATGAAGTTCGGAGTGATAGAGACATACATGTACAAGTTTGCAAATTATTTGGGTCACTTATTGGCTAACCCTACTATGTGAGCTTTTAAGAAACTTTATATATCCCATTAATTCTTAACATTTTTGTCTCTTTTTTTTTTTTTTGCAATACTGGGGATTGAACCCAGGGGCATTCTACCTTCGTGCTACACCCCCGGCTCTATTTTTTATACTTTAGTTTGAAACCGGGTCTCACGGAGTTGTGGAGGGCCTCACTAGGTAGAGAGAGAGAGGGAGAGAGAGAGACAGGGAGGAAGAGAGAGCTGAGGCTGGCCGTGAACCCAGATCCTGTGAACCCAGATCCTCCGGTCTCTGCCTCCCGAAGTACTGGGATTACAAGCATCCACCACCACGCCTGGCTTTTGTCTCTTGATTCAATACTATTTACCTCCTACACTTAGAAATTCCATATAAGGACAACTTTAAGACACACAAAGATAAATTTGGACATTCAAATGGACTGATGCAACTTCTAGCCATGACAGTAAAACTGATAATATTTTCAGTTTAACATGTCTTTATTTATTTATTTGCTTTTTTAAACATTTTGATTCTAGAGTAGAAAGCTTATCTATTTTTTATTTTATCTTTTTAAAAATCTATTTTTTAAGTGTCTCTGGGTATGGCCCACTATATACTGTATTTGAAGTAGTGACTATTTCAGAGACTATCAAGCCTTCTTGTGCTAGTCATCCTCTTCTGTGTTCACTGTCAATTATGACTGGGTAATATTCCATGGATATATTGGTTTGCACTAATATCCTGTTCAGTAAGACAATGCATTTGGTGGACACAGCTTTAACAAAGTTTTCATGTGCTTTTTTTTTTATCATACCTGGTAAGGGAGCTCTGTGCATACTTTCTTGGAGTCATAATTTGTTCTCCTTTTTTAAAAATTTTGTCAACTAGCTCTAAAACATGCTTCAGTGGCACATTCAGATGAGGTTAGGCAGAGTACAGAGTTAGAGAACATATTCCCTAGACCACCCTTACTTGTGACATACATAACAAATTTGATGGAGGAAGTTGCTAGAATAACTCACAAAACTCAGTGTAGACTTTTATAATTATGGTTTACCATATGGCAAGGACACCAACTGAAACCAGCTAAGGAAAGAAGAGCATAGCAGAGCCCAAGGGAGTTACCAAGTGTAGAGTTTCTGTTGTATTCTTCTCATGGTGTAAAAATATGTTATTTTTCTAACGCTTGTATGTGACAGCATGCATAAAGTCTCATCAACTAGGGAAACTCACCTTAGACTTGGTTTACAGAGGGCTCAATTATGTAGGTACAATTAACTGATTGCCCAAGTGGCTGATCTCAGTCTACACATATTCTAAAACCCTGACACTAAATCATACTGTTAGTCAATGTAGGTCTCCTCAGGAGTCTTTAACTCAATGTCTCAGTACATTTGATCATCAACATCAGTATTATAATCTTACCAATAATGTTATTACCAATAATGTTACCAATAATGTAATCTTACCAATAATGTTATTATAATCTTACCAATAATATTATTAGAAGGGGGTCATCTTAGGCTGTAGGGATAACCTGAAAGACAAAAGTAAAACAACAACAACAACAAAAACAACTAAGCACACTGGGAGAGTCCTACTCAGATATCAACAAATTGTCTAGTCCATCATCATATTGTATGACTGAAATATCTCCAAGAATAGTGCCACTGAGGCCTGCAGGCTTCTGTTTTGTCTTATCTGGTGCTAAAAGCAATAGTGGTCTCAGTAGCATATGCTTTAGGTCTTTCAGAAATCTTTATAATGAACAAAAGGATAGTACCATCTCTTGTTCCGATCCTGTTTTGAGCCCTATTTATCACTGGATTCCTCTGAGTGCATAACCCATTTATTTCTTTATCCTCAGTTTCCTTTCTCCTCTTTTTCTACTTATATCCAAACTTTTCTAAATTTATAAGATGCATTAATATTATCCATTTTGCTAGCCCATATTTCCAGCAAGAATAAATGCTAGTCTAGCAAATCCCTCCCTCCCAGTCCACTCCCATTCATATGAGGGTGGGATTATACTAGATTCTTTATATTCACTGTATTGCAAGGTTTTAACAGATGGGATATAGGTAAGCCCCCATCCATCAGACACTTAGGAATTGTCATATAAAAAAATTAAACACACAGTTAAAGTTTCTCACTTAGGAATTATCCATGCTTCAGCATCCATACTTGTAGCCTGAGTTCTGGGACTACTGCATCAGGTAGGAAATAGAAACCTAAATCCATAGCCTCTTCAACAGACAGTACTGGAAAAACTGAACTTCCATCTGTGGAAGATTGAAACTACATTTCTGTTTCAGCCTGTACAAAAATCAACTCAAAATGGATCCAAAACCTTAATGTAAGACCTGAAACTTTGAAAATATTAGAGGAAAATAGCCCAGGAAATAATACCAAGAGTTGATGAATGGGATTACATCAAACTAAAAGGCTTCTATACATCAAAGGAAGTTCAATCAACAGTGTAAAGAGACAACCTACAGAATGGGTGAAAATATTTACCAGGTATGCATTTGGTAGAGGATTTATAGCCAGGGTACATAAAAGTTAAAAAAAAATGTAACTACAAAAGAACAAGTAATCCAATCAGTACATGGGCAAATGAACTGAACATACACTTCTCAAAAGGAAAAGTACAAATGGCCAAGGTGGGGGTGGGGGAGGAAGAAGGAAAATATGCTCAACATCTTTGGCCATCAGGGAAATGCATCAAAACTATATTGTTATTTTATCTCACCCCTGTTTCAATGGCCATTATTAATAATACAAAAATAGTAAATGTTTGGCATGGATGCAGGGGAAAAAGAAACCCTTATATATTTTTGGTAGGAAAGTAAATAAATATAGCCACTTTGGAAAACTATGGAGAGTTTAAAAAAATAAACTATGAGACTGAGACGCTGCCTACTGCGCTAGAAGGGCCACACTTCAACATATAGGCACAGGTAGAAACTTTCTCAACAAGACCTCCAAAGCACAGGAAATTAAAACAAGAATTAATAAGTGGGATAGCATTAAACTACAAAGCTTCTGCTCATCAAAGGAAATCATCAAGAGCCTAAAGAGAAAGCCTACAGAATGGGAGAAGATATTTGCAAGCGATTCCTCTGACAGAGGTCTAATATCTAGGATATACAAAGAACTTAAAAGGCTCTACACTAAGAAAACAAATAATCCGATCAAGAAGTAGGCAGCTGAAATGAATAGACACTTCACGAAAGAAGAGATACAAATGGCCAATAGATACATGAAAAAATGTTCAACATCATTAGCAATCAGGGAGATGCAAATCAAAACTACTCTAAGATTTCATCTGACCCCAATAAGAATGGCAA
>PVJS01016889.1:0-36867 GCA_004027185.1 Glis glis
ACAAAAAAAAAAAAAAAAAAAAAAAAAAGTTTAACTCCATGCCATTCACTGTTAAGCAGAAATAACGCTTCTCTGGTAAGAAAGAAAGAAATGATAATGTCAAGATTTACGATGGAGATGCTATGGCAGGCTTGTCTAGGCAAATCCATGAAGCCAGATTATTGCCAACACTTGCCCTGTTGGGAGACACTAACCAAGCAGAGATTCTGTCGGTCCATAGAAAACAGAAGGAGTGTCAGCTTCCACGAACAGCTTTCCCCGGGGATCCCCCAGCCCACTCAGCAGAGGCAGCGTCTGGAGTTACCACCCACCCAAGGGACACGACTGTCCTGTCCACCTCTCCCTGGCCTCCTCGGTGAGACCCTAAGTGCCTCTCATTTGCACAGCCCTCCATTCTTTACTAGGTATATGTTTGTTTTTACTTTCTGGTCTCATTTTCAATCTACTAACAACCCTGTGAGAGGAGAATAATTACAGAAAGGAAACTGAGACATGAAAGGATTTTTTATAATTACACAGGGCTGACGCCCCGGACACAAGCAGGGATTCCCAACGCCTCTGCATACACAGGATGACCGAGGGTGGTATGCCCACCCTCCACTCTCCCCACCTCCTCCTCCTTCTCTTCTCCCCAGGCCTGTCCCACTCCAGAACCCCTTTGCTGGAGCTTTTTCTGGACACCATTGGGTGTCCATTTCCCCTTAGCCCCTACACCCTCACTCTATTACACCAATGCCTTAGTTTCCCCTCCCTTATCTTACACCGGGTCCTCAAGAGGTCAATCAGGCTTATGGGTCTCAGATCACAAACTCCCCAACTGGGTTCTTAAACCCCTGAGCACCCACAGCTGGGCTCTGGGCAATTCCTGTAACGCTGGATGCTTCCATGGGAGGTACAGTTTCACTGAGGAGAGGGAGTAAAGCTTTTTCAGATTCTCACAGGGCCCCGTGACCCAAATATACTTAGACATCGCTGCCCTGAATTGATCTCACTTCTATGTGCTTCTCGCCGCCTGCCTGAGGCCCTGGCTCCCAGAGCTGGCTTCAACACACAACATTGCCCAACCAGCGTGCTGAGTGGCTGTCCTCTCCTAGGCCACTGCTCCCCAAGCGCATACCGGGGCACGTGAGCAAGGCCTCTGCAGTGTCAGGATGCTCTGGGTTTCTGCTCACACCCCAGAGGGTGGAGACGGTGGATGGGCAGGTGCAGAGGAGGGGAGAGCTGCTGTGGGCGTGGCTGAGGGGGACAGCAGGGCCCGGGGAGAGGAGGAATATGACAGATTACCAGGTGAATATGAGAAAGAAGGGTGGTCCTCTCACTCCTCCCGTGTCCCAGGAGTGCATATGTCACAAACTAGAAGGCACAGGGAGTCTTGTTATCGTTCCCCTTCACTCGGAGTGAACACGGCTCACCTCTTTGGTTTGTCATTGCTGGAGCCAGCAGGGAACTACTGAGGGTCTTCTTAGGAATAAATTTCAGAGGCCCTTGTCCTTCTTTTACTGGGGACAGAGGTACAGTCACAGGCAGCAGTGCTGGGCCTAGCCCAGGTATAGCCTGAACAAGAAGAGTTAGCAGGAGAGTCACTGCCCTGCTCCAGGTGCAGTGGAAGGTGAGGAGCAGGTGTTACCATCACGCTACAGGAGACCCCGGCCTCTCTGGGGGAGAAGGTCACAGCAGCGGTGGGAAGGCTGGGAGATGCAGAGCTTGGTCTCCTAGGGTCTGGGGCCATCCAGAGGAAGGCACCAAGGTGGGAGCAACCAGGTGAGCGAGTCCACCTGGGAGAAGAGGGGAGCCAGTCAGGAACAAGGCGCAAGCAGCCCACCTGCTACTAGCCGCTAAGGCTGTTGAAAGAAGTCCTGGGCCGTCTGTGCAACATTCTACCAGCTCCCACACCCTTGGGATCATCTCTTACTCATCAGACACCCTCCTCCTGGATTCTCCACCTCTGCTTCCCTTTTTCTCCAGATGAGCAGCTGAGCGACTGAGCCCAGCTACATCCCCAGGATGACTCTGCATCTTCTTACCCCTTGCTCCTGTGGGAGATTCCCACACCCCCAGCCCTCACTGGTCCCATGGCACTGTGTCTGATGTCCTGGTGCCATTAGGAAGTCTTGGCTGTCTTGACCTTCTCAGACAGGGAACTGGGGAGCATCACATTCCATCAGGCTGGCTGCCGATGTTGCCTTTCCCTTGATGAGTGGTGGACACTCATCCACCAAGGGGTGAGCAGTCTCCCCCCAGGTTCCCCTGAGAGCAGGAGGAAGGAACCCTGTGGAGGGTTCCGGATGCAGTGGAGGGGGCCGGATGCAGGTAAGATCTGGTGAGAAGGTTGGGTTTTCTTTCAGCAGCAGCACTGGGTCCTCTCCTGGCACTGGAGATGAGCAGCCCCCCTGCCAGGCAGACCAAGGTCACTTCAGAGGACTGAGAGGGCACAGCTCCTCCTCCTCTTTGAGGGTGATGGAGGGAAAAGGGAACTTTCTGAAGCAGATCCCAGGCATAGCTCCCCTGCTCTGAACTGGGAGGTAGAAATCCCAGGTTTCCAACCCTGGGCTGTTGGGGTCTCTTCCCATCCCTGGGGTCATCTCCATGCCCTGTGTCCCAATGTAAAAAATGGCTATAGTAGCCAGAGGGGACTTACCTTTGTGTAGTGCTTCGTAATAAACCAAGGCTGTGTTGTGCACTATTTAAGGTCATGGATTTGCCCAGCACACCTGGACTGAGCCCCAGCCCTGTCACTTACTGGCTTCTTGACATTAAAAGGGTCACCTATCCCTTCCTCATCTCCCTTTCCTCATATGTGAAGTGGGGGAAATAGTACTGCACAGAATTGCTATGAAATCAATGGCGCCTGTGGCACTCAGCGTAATTCCAGAACAAAAACTATTGCTCCTTTCCCATGGTCTATAGAAGTTCTAGAAAATGTCTGGGACTTCCAACCTTGTGTGATAATAAAATAAAAACAACATAATCTTTTAGACTGAACTTTGCCACCTGATGTGCATCCTTTCTTTACCTGTGTCACAAAAGACCCTCCCTATCCCCCAGAGTGCCTGTCCCCTCCCAGCCCTGGTCCTAGCTGGCCCTCAGCAACTCCCTGCCCAGATACCAACCAGACATTCATTACAGGGCTCAAGGAAACAGTTTTAGGATGTGAGGCCTCCCCCATGGATGGGTGTGTCTTTTAAAAGAACTCTTATTTTTCAAAATTTTATTTAATTGTACATATTTTTGTCATACAATGTGATAATTCAGAACATATATATAAAGTGTGATGATCAAATCAGGATATTAGCATTTCCATCCCAAAATGAGGACTCTTGAATGCTTGAAAACCCACAGGAAGGAAGAACAGGGACCTGCCTGGATCCCCAAGGAAACAGCCCTTCCCAGGCACCCCAGCTGTGCCTCACTCATCGGCCCCATCCCCACCCGCTCCCTTAATGACCACTGCAGGTCACCCTCGCACGTGTCCTTTGGCTTTGACAACTTTCTTCTGAAATAATTAAGGCAAATATTATTATGCCCCCTTCATACAGAGGCCAACTGAGCCTCTACGAGAGTAAATGGGCAGGCTGGAGACCACAGATGAGTGAGGTGGAGGCCCTAGGACTGTACCAATGTCTTCAGGCTCCACATCCTTCTGGGAGCCCCGTTTCCACCCACTCCACCCTCTCCCACCCAAGTCCCTGCTCCCGGCACAGATACTAAGTGAGAGTGCTCTGCCCCTCCGAAGGCTCCCCACCCCAGGCTGGCATCTGTACTGACAGCTCAGAAACAAGTCAGTGATATCTTCATTTTTAAGATGAAGAAACTGAGTTCAGTGGCTTGTCAAGGTTGCATGATTGAAAGGTGACAGAGCAGGAGCCCAGCCCAACAGCTCCCCTACCATCCCTGACAGCACTGAATTTCCCAGGTAGACCAAAGGTAGGGGCTTAATACACACCGCAGTCAACACTCAATTACCCATAATGATGGAAAATAGCAAGCAAATAGGAGCTGTGTCCTTTATGGGCTTCTAAATCTTTCATTACTATACTTCCCTCGGGGCTGTCAAGGCGGCAGACCAACCACACCTTCCGATTCACACCCTGTGGATGGGGGGGCTGATAGGTTGGGTTCAGGGGCAAGATCATTCAACTTTTGCTCCATCAGACCCTCAATAAGCATAGGTTGGTGACTGTCCTGCTCTGGGATGGACTGCATTTCCCCTGGCCCTGTCAGGTATACCCCTCTCCGTGGTGGCACGTGGAAGCCACAAGTGCCAATGAGGTGGCATGAGGCTCTTGTCACACCACCTTGCCTCGAAGCCTGATGTCCTCACCTGGAAACCCTGTTTATCCATCATCAAACCAAGAGAAAGGATGAATGAGGAGAAGGCAGCCTAAACCAGGGCCCTCTCCTGCAACCCAGAGGGGGTGCTCTCATCCCAGACGCACCCTAACAGTCAGCACAGTGGGGAGGGAGACACCCAAATGTTAAACAGTGTGTGCTGGTATTGGGTGATTTCAACTGCAGGATTGTCTGGTTCTTCCTTCAGGGACACAGAGGTAGACATTGTGTCCTAGACTTGCTGGAATGTTCTTCTAGTTCCACCAGGTGTAGTATAAGAGGAAATCAACAATGCTGATGTCAGGAGAAACTTAAGACTATTAATAACAAAAAGGGCCAAGCAATTACTCCACTCCATACGGACTAGGAATGTGGAATGTTGGAATATGTATGATTTGGAGTCTAGAAAGATAAATCAAGAACCACACACCCCATACACCCCTTCCCATATTCCATACAACTGAGTTTAAATGAAGACCTGGAGCCTGGGGAGAAGGGTGACATCCATCCAAAGTGGAGATTCCTCCACGGGACCTTCTTTTCAGACAGTTGCCTAGCAATTAGAATTGATGATACCCCTAGAGATTCTGCTCATCTCCCTTCCACCCATGACCCTCAACTCAACCTCCAAGGCCCAACTCAGGTATTCTGTGCTCTGGATTGACAACCCGGTCTGATGTCCCTCCCTCTGGATTCCTCCAGTGTTTACTATTTATCCCCATCACAGGAAACAATCCTGGCAGGTGGCAAGACACCAAGTAAAATCCAGTGAATATGCATTTTAGACCCTGGAGTGTGCTTTGCTAGAAGTGTCTATACCTGAAACAGACTGAGGGCCAAAAAGTTAAGGGCTCCATGTGTTGTTGGGTTTTTTTAGGGATTTTTAATATATTTCATTAGAAATAATCAGAAATAAGTAAGGCATGCCCCCTACTCACCCACCAATTTAAGATATTGCAAATCATTGGGACAGACGGACATGTACACAGCTAATTATATTACATTAATTGTATTACATTATTTATGCTAGGATACAGACAAGTAAAATAGGAATACAAAAGAATGCTTTCTTGCCTTGGGGCTAGGCCTCACAGAAGTTCTGGTATTTAGCTGGGTCTTGAAGAAAATATCAATGATTAGTATTTAAAAACCTACTTTTCAGTTACAGCTGTATTAATCCATATTTAGAGATGAAGAGGGTCTATAATGAACAAAGAAGTGTAAAAGTTCTTAGTAAGAGGTGAATTTTCCATTTAATTTTCTTTTGTACTATTACTAGGTTGGTTGTGCAATTTTCTAAAGTAAGGATTCAAAACATACATCCTAGTAACCTTATTTGAACCCTTTTCTATCCCTCCCCTTTAGATATCCTGAAGGGATATCTAGAACTTTCTAAAGCTGTGAAGAACTGTGTGGCAATGGGAGGGGCAGCAGAGACAACCCTAGCCTGGCTTCCCCTTCTTTATTTCTTTCTTTTATTTTTTTGTTGTTGTTATTTTGGGGGGATTTTTGTTTTGTGGTACTGGGGATTGAATCCAGGGGCGCTCTACCGCTGAATTATACCCCCAACCCTTTTTATTTTTATTTTTTGTATTTTGAAATAGGGTCTCACTAAATTACTGAACTCTGGCCTCAAACCTGAAACCCTCCTGTACTGGGATTACAGGTGTGCGCCATTATGCCCATCAGCCTCCTTCTTTTTTTTTTTTTTTTTTTTTTTTTTGCAGTACCGGGGATTGAACCCAGGGGCGTCTACCTCCACGCTACACCCCCGGCCCTATTTTTTATACTTTATTTTGAAACCGTGTCTCACGAAGTTGCGGAGGGCCTCACTAAGTAGAGAGAGAGAGAGAGAGAGAGAGAGAGCGTGAGCGAGCTGAGGCTGGCCGCGAACCCGAATCCTCCGGTCTCCGCCTCCCAAAGTACTGGGATTACAAGCATGCACCACCATGCCCGGCTCAGCCTCTCCTTCTTTACAGCTCCCATCTGCAAGCTCTTGTGGCCCCACAAACCATGAATAACCAAACCAAACCATGAATAACCCCTTCTCCAGGACTGAACTCCAACATTTTTTAACTGAACAAACAAAAATGTTCTCCAAACCCATTATGGGATCAGCTCAAACCAAGGCTAAACATTCATGCTGTTTGAAATAATTGGTTAAAATATTACGGAAGTTAAATCTAGGAGTCTGAGAGTCCCGGGAAAGAAAATGAAGGGAAGATGAATCCGAAGGGTTTGGAAAGAGAATGGGGAAAGTAGGCAGCCAATGGGATCTCAAGGGCGGTAGTGGTCCAAGTTCCCAATCAGAGCTTGAATCTGCTCTCTAGCGCCCCTGCCTGGGGAAAGACCCTTCTCCTTGGGAGAGAGATTTACTTATCCCCTCTTAAGACAGTCTACTGTCATCAGACAACTGGGCCTGAGAGGACGTTCTTTAGAGTGACCCTTGTTAAGTTTAAGCAAGAAGCAGCCTGACCCTCTTCCATACAGCAGTATTGTGGTTCATCTTCGTAACAGTAACTATCACACCCCACCCTCGATCACCTTCTCTCTGATCCAGTTCTGGCCTCTGAGCGCATGATTTTTTCAGCGAATCACTTGAAATTCCAACCTGATCAGGACTGAGCTCAATACCCAGAAACAGGACCTTTCCCACTATCAGAAATTCTCTGAGCCAGGAAGTACTAAGCTGCTTCCTTGTGTCTTTACAATCAATGAATAGAACCAGGGAAAAGTCTTTTTCTTTCTACTATTCCCAAGAAGCTTTCTGAAATATCCAAACTGCATAATCTTCCCTCTCCCCCTGCCTGGGAGCCGCCACCTTGCGGAGACCAATACAGGTCCCATCGTTGTGTGTAAAGGCTGCTCTGCACCAGCAGAGGACACTCCATACTGCCTAGACGTTACAAACAGGGCCTATTGACAGATTGGAAGCTGGGTGTGGGCCCCTGGGAGGGGTGGGAATAACCCTGCATGAACTTGGGAAGGTCACAAGTTGACTAAGACTGTGCCATTTTTCTGATAATGGATTGGCAGGAATGTCACATCCCCTCCAGCAGGCATGGGAGAGGCAAGCAGAGTGACACAGAGTGTCCCAGAGCATCTTGGGTATCTAAAATCTTTCAACAAGAAACTAAAAAATTGCTGGCCCCACCCAAATGTCTCATGAGCTTTACTCTCCTTTCCATCTGGCGGGAGGCTCCAGCCAACCATGGCTTCAGGAAGCAACTTTATAGACACATTTCCATCCTCCAACTGTCATAACCTATTGGCCAGGGCCTCTTTATGAGGGAAGGGGCCTCTGGTGTTCACTTCGTCCCTTTCACCTACCCAAATCTAGGCTCTTCTCGACTTGTAGCTCCTCTGTGCAACTTCAGCTCACATCAGCTTCTCTTCTGGGCTGCTTCTTGCAAAGTGTTCCCCTCTTGATTTCCATGACAACATGTTCTCTCACTTCACCCCAACTTCAATGACCTCCATCAATATCTCTCTTTAATCTGTAGGTAGAGTGGTCCTTGAGTTCTGTTCTTGATCCTCCTTATTTTAAGAGAATTAGTTGCTTTTATGGCAAATAAAACAGAAACTAATGAAGAAAGTTACACAATTCACTAGTCTACATAATATTCTCTCAGATGGAGATGTGACCTTTCTACCCTTGCCCCAAACACTCTCTTTCTCCCTCCCTCCCTCTCTCTCTCTCTCTCTCTCTCTCTCTCTCTCTCACACACACACACACACACACACACTCACACAGAAGTACAGTTGAAAATATGTGCTTCACACTCTTCCCAGAATGCTCCAAAAATGTCCTAAGCCACAAGGGGGGGAAAAAAAGCCCTAAAGAAGCCATAGAGATCTTCTGTGGATACATTTTTTTTTTTTTTTTGCTTGTCATTGTAACATGGGGAGATGGTCCTGACATTTAATGATAAGGACCCAGATTATGCTAAATATCTTGCATAACTTTTGAAAGCCCCACCATGTGTAATGGTTGAGCCTGGAATCCAGCTCCATATCACATGCAGATGCAAAGTGTTTTTGCTCCGTTTCCAAATATATTGTTGTTGAGGAATGTGACTACTGCATAAATAGAGAAAAGATTGTAGTTTCTTTCCATCCGAAAGCTTACAGGGGTTTTCACCTCTTTGTAGAATTGTGTCATTATTGGAAAAAGCTACTCAGAGTATTTAAGCTGCCAATAGACATCCCTCACATTAGTCTGCCCTGCAACTGTTTGAACACATGGCGATTCTACCTACAGGCGCAAACATCTGACTGCTTAGATATATCTTCCAGTGAAGTCCTGCCTGAGATCTTCCAAAGTGAAGTATATATGATATTATTGCCAATTTCTTCCTTTTGTGTATTACAGTTGGGACATTATGTTGTTGTTTTTTCTGATTATGTGTGATCATTAAATACCTATACTTTTCTTTTTTTAATTTTTGCTATAAGATGAGGAACAGTGCAACTGATATCGGCATTGCTAGCCTAAAGAAATAATATTCTTTTTCAAAAGAAACCCTGTCAATATCCATGAAGTCCCTGTTAAAGTTCCCACACTTGTTTTCATAGAACTGGGTAGTTATGTGAGACTTCCTCATGGTCTCTCCAAGGGACCAATAGAAGGTCCCCATTCGAATGAAGTCTTTCCTGGAGGGTTTTAGTTCCAACAATTCCAAGAATACCAGAGGCTCCAGTTCAAGATCATATTTTGGAATTATTTATCCCAAAGTACCAGGAAACAACCCCTGAGCCAGTGAGGATTCATGAGGAGTCAGATGTCAAACGGAGCTAAACTGAACTAAGAACTGAGAGATAACTGGTCCAGGGAGAGCTGTCTGATCTGCTGTTTTCCCAAGGACACTAGATGGTTATATTAGACTTGAGACTGTGGGAGAGGAGGCAGTTCATGTGTGGGGATGGAGAAGAGGAAAGTCCATTCCTCTCTAGAGTCACATCCAACGCCTATAGGACTAGCAACAAGACAATCTCTTTCTCCCCACTGGCCCTACCTCATAGGTTGCAATAAGCCAATAGATCCCCAAACCCCATCTTAGAACTTCTGACCTACAAACTAGAGTCCATACCCAATAGAATGTCACAAAGTCCTTCTTGGTTGGATCTAGATATCTCCTCAACTTTATTTCTTGACATTAATTTCATGCTTCATGCAATTTCACTCTTCTTTAACCATATTATTCCATCTTCCTGGAGTGTCTTTTTCTACCTTGAATGCCCTTATTTGTCTGACAAATTCCTATTCATCCTTTGAAATCCTTCCAAACATTACTTTTAATCACCCACACTTCTGTATGTACCATTTCTGTGCCTTATATATGTTTCTAGCATTGCATGGATCGTGCACATTGTAATGACTTGTTTACGAACTCCTCACTACCCAAGCCTATAAGCTCTCAGAGAGTAAGAACTATGTCTTACCCATCATAGTCTCCCCAATGTTTGGCCCTATCCCTGGCACATGGTATTTGCACAGGAAATGTTTTTTGAGCAGTACTGAATTCAGATTTTTCCTTTATTGTCTTTCTAACATTGATGCACTGGGGCACTTGATCTTACTCACCTTAATTCTTCATTTCATACTGACTTACACAAGGCTTTCATTTAGTCCTTGCAACTTTACAAGCCTTGGTAAGTTTCACTGTAAATTGTAGTGGTCTCTGTTTCATGTCTGATGTTACCAAAGAAACCCAAGTCCAAACGAGATGGACTAGAGTATCCTCAATACTGAAATATGACTAAATAAAGATGTAATCTAAGAAACAATCTAGAAAATGTGGGCTAGAGTACAAGAATACATCATGCAACAGTGTCTCTGGGAGAGCAGTGCTGGACGCCTTGACCCTGGAGATCTGCTCTTTTGTGGAAGAGTAAATCATCTCCCTCAAGGCCACCTAATTCCCATTGTTCTAGATCCATAAACACCAAGCTACCTTTTTTGATTAATTTAATTTCCCAGGTGTCTTGATAACAAGACAGTGCAGATCTGGTATTTCAGTCCCTAAAAATATAGGTTCCCTCACAAGCTAATGCCTGGATATTCTGGTTGACACACCCATCTCTTGTATGTTTGGTTCACATAAATCAGTCCTCAGGAGCACAGTCAACTTTGGGTGCACAAATAAAATCAATTACTCATCCCTGTAGAGCTGTCACCGGGTCATTGATCACATCAAGTTACCTCCCTCTTTAGAGGCCCTGAGCAGCTGGCCAATTCTTCTACTTCCTTGTCACTCCCTTTTAATGTTATTTAACTACTTCCATATAACATAGTCACAATTCACAAAGCATTTTCATTTTATATATTTTATTCTCTTGATGTCTGCAGGCAAATAGTCTCCTCCTCACTTTACCTAAGAGACAAATGAGGCTCAGGATGCTTGAGTGACTTGTCCAAGGAGTCACACATCCTGCAAGCTGTGAATTTTTTTTTTTTTGCCAGTCCTTTAAATATCACAGTGGATTAAATCCAGGTTCTCTAAGTCAACATTTCTTTTTCTTTCTACTCCTTCATAATGTTTTCCAAATTTTCACATCAGTCCAGGTAGGAAACATTTTTGGTGAAGATATTTCTTCCAGCCAAACCCACAGCTAGAGTCACCCCAAAAATGGTATCAGGGAAATTTCTAAAAGGGATCCCCCAAAACATACCAAGATGGGGACAGTTGTGATCCCAAAGAAAGAAGTACTAAAATGCTAGGGTGGTCAACTCAAAGTATTTATTAGGGAAACTTATATAAAGAGAGGTTGTAGCATCTTCACAGGGCACAGCGAGACAAGGGCTTTTCTATGCAGGTAGGTCAGCAATGAGCAGATTAGGTTATGGTTTTTTAATATACTTTTATTGTAATTGTAATTATCCATCATAATGAGGTTCAGACTGATAGAAACAAATGCACACAGCACTTGGGAAGTTATGGAGTTTTATAATGAGGGGTTAAGGAATTTGGTTCAGGGCAGGAGCTAGTTTCTATGTGTTTAACAAAAGGATTAACTTCTCAGTGTTTTCAAGCAACAACCTGAACCAGTTTGTCAGGGCCAGGGAAGGTTCAAGGGCCCAGCTAGGTCCGAGTCTGCAGGGAAAACAGGATCTGGCTGATCACAGAGCAGTCAGAGCACCCTGTGTTCCTCAGGACCTGAAGAAAGCAGGTGAAACCACGGGATCCTGCAGAAGGGATGACTAGGGAGAAAGGATAGAGCTTGCCCAAGTTGCATTTACATAACACTCTTGACCATCTATACCCTCCTTATTCCTCTTACCCTTGCTGTCCTTGGAGCTAGGAAGACTACTTCCTGAGTAGAAGCTGAGAAAACTGGTCCTCTGAGAGGTTGGCTGGCTTTTCATGACTTGTGAAGCTGATGTTCACTTGTTCCTTTGAACCAGCACCTACTGAACTGCCAGGAGTTCAACAAGCAGTGTAACAATAGCCAGCTCTTCGTCATCATCACCATTATCATTAGAATGGGCATGCACTGCGTGCTTACTATGTGCTCACCCATGGTCATTCATCTTACTTAGCCTTCACATTAATTCCCATAAGGAAGACATTATTATCCCCATTTTAGAGCTATTGAAACTGAAACGCAGGGAAGTCTGTAACTTGCAAATTTCACATAGCTTATACATGGCAGTGGTAAGATTCAAACCCAAGCACATCTGAGTTCCAACATCCATGCTTTGGGCCACTCTGCTATCCTCCTGTACTACTTTATAAGTGCCATTTATGTATCAACAAGGGAGAGAGACTCTTAGGTTAAGATGAGCTTGGGTTGGTGGCCTGGAAGAGAGGGGGAAATGGCATCTCCAACTCTGTATTCCCACTCTTGTTGCGCTCCCCAGACCAAAGTCTGTCTATTGGCTGCTATAGCTGCTGACCCTACATCGCCAGTGCCCCAGCTGTTCCACATGAACAATTACTTTCCCGTGCAATACTTTCCCTTCTCAATGCCAAACTCCTCCTTCTCCAACCTGTCTATTTTTTTTTTGTGGGGGGGGAGGTTATTGGAGATTGAACCCAGGGATGTTCTACCTCTGAGCTACACCCCCAGCCATTTTTATTTTGAAACAGGGTCTTGCTAAGTTGCTGAGGCTGGCTTCAAACCTGCGATCCTCCTATCTCGGCCTCCCAAGTACTGAGATTACAGGTGTGCACCACCACACCAGTTGCTCACTGCCCTTTTTGAGAAAACCTCAGGTGAATAAAACCTGCCACCCTGGTCTCTCCATTTCTTCGTGGTCTTCCACCCTCTGGGAAAGAGCTTGGCTCTCTATGATTCCGTCCTAGTTAAATGTCACCTGATCCACCTCCCTGTGTTGCTGGTGTTTGTATGTCCTGACTCCCCCACCTGCCATATGGCTCTAGTGTCTTCTTTCATTCCCATAGATACCCATTCGGTGATCGTGCCATCATAAATAAAGGAGATTGAGACTGAAAGAATTTCAAATGCAATAGTTTATAGCGGCAAAACAAGGAAATGGGGAGTTGAAGACCTTTCAACAAAAGACAAACAACTTGCATACACCTTATATACAAAACCAAAGCAGCACAGAGTTTGCTGCAAGAGACAGGATACTAGGAGCTGACCAGAGCACAGGCTCTGTGCATGGCAAAGAAGCCCTGGGTCTAGTTGGTCCTCCTCTGGCTGGATTACCGAGGCTCTTTGAAATGTCAAGTGTGTGTGGTAATTGCTGAGCTGGTCTCAAATGAAGCACAAAGCGGGGTCTTAACCAGGGTCTTAACTAGGGAACTGAGATTGCCACTGATCTGAAAACTTCTTTGGGAGGCAAAGCAGAAAAGGAGTGGGGGAAAGAGAATGACCCTCTATGACTAACCATAGCTCTTTTCTCTGATCAGGTTGGGGCAATCGATCTTGGTTTTTCCAAGTATATTTGGTGGTGATGGAGAGAGACAGAGCTAATGGATCAGAGAGAGTGCCTCTTTATCTGCTCCCTCGGGAATAACTGGTGGAAACAAACCTCACACTAGAACTGCCACCGGAGGACTTGACGCCCCCAGAGCTGGAGCCCCGGCCTCCTGAGGACCCACCGTAGCTACCTCCGGAGCTCCCACCTCCAGAACCCCGGCCGCCAGAGCTGCCACCACCCCCTCCAGAGCCACCTCTGTGGCCCCCACTGCTGCCTCCAGAGCCGTAGCTGCCGCTTCCTCCGCCGCCACCTCCAGAGCCATAGCTGCCACCTCCGGAGCCATAGCTGCCACCTCCAGAGCCGCCGCCGCCGCCACCTCCGGAGCCATAACTGCCACCTCCGGAGCCGTAACCTCCACCTCCGGAGCCGTAACCTCCGCTGTAACCTCCGCCTCCTCGGCTACTACTTCCACTGACGCTGGTGTGGCTGGTGCTCACGGCTGCAAAGGGAGACTCTGTTACCTTCAATCCTACTCCCTTCCCAACCCAACAAGCCCCACACTTGCCCCTGAGAAACTGGCTTGCACTTACACACGCTCACGTTCGGGGAACACTCTCCAGACATCCTGTAGGAGAAGAAAAGCAAAACCCTCAGGGCACTGCAGCTCACAAGTCCCTTTCCTGTGCCTCCTTGCAAGCTATATAATCAGCTTGCAAGGATGGAAGCCCGTAAGAAATGGTTAAACTCTCAGTCTTTTCAAAGACTCTCCCCAGCGGAGGCTCCTCCAAACCGCTTGATCTGAAACCTATTCCAGGCTCTCTGGCCTCCAGAACCTCTGTCATTTTTCTCAGCATGAGTACAAACAAAATCTCCACATAAATTAGATAATAATTTTGAAGCTAATGAGGGCCACCTCTAAAGGTATTCACTTTGTATCAGCTGACCTCTGCGCCAGATCCAATGAAGAATAAATTGTTCCTTCCCAAATGTAGAAATGTCATAGCCCAGAAAAGAAAAGAGTCAAGAAAGGAAAAGAAAAAGGTTGGGACTCCAGTTCCCAAAGTGAACCCAAGTCCTTGCTCTTCCCCCACATACTTTTCATTTCCACAAACCCAGGACAGGCTGCAGTCCTACGACTGTGTCTTCAGCAACAACTTGCAAGGAAGGATGCCCATAGAAGTGATCCAACTTCCTCACCTGCTTTCCTCTCCTTCCAGGAGAGTCCTGTAGGTGGCAATCTCCATGTCCAGGGCCAGCTTGGTGTTCATGAGCTCCTGGTAGTCACGCAGCAGCCGGGCCATGTCCTCCTTGGCCTGCTGCAGGGCCTGCTCTAGCTCATTCAGCTTGCCCTGGGCATCTTTGATGGCGTTCTCGCCACGCTCCTCAGCATCAAGGATGGACTGCTGCAGGTGGGCGATCTGAAAAAAGAGAACTCAGTACATTATACCAGCTCACATCACCTAACCCCACCTCAGCCTTCTCATCCAAACCCATCTCGCCACCCCAGTGAGCCAATACACTGAGTCCCACAACACCACTGGATCTTAAGGATGTCACCTTTGGGTGATGCATCAGCCTCTCTTGGGCCTGGGTCAAGCTCCTCCTCCAGCCCTCACAGACCAGCATCCTTCTACGTGGCTGCCCTCAAGCCTCCTGCTGCCTCTCCTGACTCCCCAGCTCCTAAGTCTCACGTTGAGTCATGGGCTATATCCATGATCATTGTATCCTTCTCAACTAGGCCATTTTTCAAATTTTCTTCAAGAGAACCCTGCATGAGAGCTAAATCCTGGAAGCTGGCGTAGTTACCAAAGGAACTGGGGATAATACTGTGGCCTTGGTATGGATTATAAGACTCAAAACCAGGAAAGCATCCCCCTTTGCCTGAGAGGCACCCTCATTCCATGCAGCTGAGCACCAGAAGGAAGCAAATACCTGCTTCTTGACACTGTCGATTTCAGATCTAAGTCTCTGGATCGCCCGATTCAGCTCAGAAATCTCCATCTTTGTGTTTTTCACACTGTCGCCGTGTCTGCCAGCAGTGATCTGCAGCTCTTCATACTGAAGATGGTGAATCGTGTCAGTGAGATGTAGACAGAATACGGGCACACAAAAATAGGAGAGAGCATGGGACAGAGAGGCCAGACAGACATCTCAGGGAAACGGGTAGGCACGCACCTTGGTCTGGTACATGCTCTCGGCCTCCACCTTGCTCTTCTCGGCGATGCTCTCATACTGGGCCTGAACCTCAGCAATGATGCTGTCCAGGTCCAGGCTGCGGTTATTGTCCATGGACAGGATGACGTTGGTTTCACTGATCTGAGTCTGCATCTGAGACAACTCCTGCAGGACACAATATAGTTCAATGATTCATCGTGCTCAAACGAGAAACACTTATACAGAGAGAGGGTGAGGATATGGAAGATGCATTCCTGTTCTGCAGAGTGGTAGGTTCAGGCTTAAAGGCTCTCTCTCCATTTAGGTTGCGTTGACTGAAATTGGAGGACTTACCACTTGGTAGAGGGTTGTGAGGAAATCAATCTCCTGCTGCAAGTTGTAAACTTTGGCCTGAAGGTCCACCTTGTTCATGTAAGCAGCATCTACATCCTAGAAAAACAGAGGACATCGTGAAGCCAATTCTTTCCAGAATGGGTCCCTCTCTAGCCATGAATGGGTTTTCCAAGTAGGAGTGGGGTTCGGGGTCCACTCCACACCTTTTTACCCCAGACAAATCACAATTTCTGGATTGTTCCACCTTTTGCTCTCACAATCAAGGGAGCTTGCCTGGCTTGCTGAGAACCTGATTCCCTTCTTACTACGTGAGGTGCTGGGAAATATGGAGAAACTGAGTGTCCGGATTAGTCCAGATCCATGATAATGTGGAAAAACAACTTCACTTCGATATTCAGCAGGTCCACTACCTTGTTCTCCCTATCATGACTTCCTTCTGCTTATAATTGGAGACCCTTGTCTATTATTTATTTCAGGGGTGAGTTCATCCCACAGAAGTTGCTCACCTTCTTGATGGTCACAAATTCATTTTCTGCATTTGTCCGCTTGTTGATTTCATCCTCGTACCTGAAGGAAAGCAGAAGATTCAAAGAAAGTGAAACCTAAAGTCCAGCATTCTAGACTAAAAGTGTGATTGCCCGTCATTGCCTTTCTATTACAAGCTAGGATATCTTAGCCACCCCTTTTCTTCTGAGCAATAGAAGCACTAAGCTATCTCCATCCTCTAAGAAAATGAGGAGACTGAAAAATGCCAAATCAGTTTGCCCCTAGCCTAAGGAAAGACATTGATTTGTCCCTAGCCTAAGGAAGGACATTGCTACCTACTGCTTCATATATTTAGCTTATCGCTTTCTGAAACTCTTTTAGAGTGAGAGTCATGAAGTGCCCAGCTAGGCTTCCTTACTTGTTCCGGTAATCCTCTACCATGTCTTGCATGGTCTTCAGTTCTGAATCCATCCGAGATTGGTCACTCTTCAGTTGGTCCACTCTCTTTCTGAGATTGGCAATATATGACTCAAAGTAGGGCTCTAAATTGTTGGTTTTTGTTGAAGTGTCCACCTGCTGCAGCAGCTCCCATTTTGTTTGTAGCACCTGGTTCTGTTGCTCCAGAAACCTCACCTAAGAACACAAGATCCATTACCCCTGGGGCATAAATGGGGCCCCGTGACCACTGAGCAAGGCCAATGCCTCATTTGGAAAAGAATTCCAATTCCTATTTTTTGGCATGGCAAACGGAGAAGTAGGAAGAGGATGATCAAGTTAGCATCGTCTGCATAACCAAACCCAGCTCATTGTGAATTTGGAGACACTTTGAAAGGAAGTAGCGGCACAGTACCAACAGCAATGCACATAAAAATTATTTTGATTATGCTTTGAAATAGATACATGATATTTAAGAGATTTGCCTTCCAACTTTTTCAGGTAGATAACCATAAGAATTAGTTTGTATTACCTAGGTATGCACAGAGTTCAAAAGTATATTGGGAAAATCGTAAATTGGATCTGAAATTTATTGTGGATAACCTTGGATTGATATTATTGATGGTTAAGCAGAAAATTGAAAAAAATGGTTTGCATATTTTTCCAGAAATATTAGTATAAAAATATTATATTAATACTAGAATACTAATATATATACTAATAATATATATACTAATAATGTATATACTCATATATGCTAATCATATATAGCATACTACTCATATTATAATAATATTATACTAATTAGTATAAATATTAGTATAAAAAAATCTCTATCCTGTCCAGTACCAATGTGAATTTCCCAGAGGGCGGAGCTCTCCTCTGATGGCAAAAGATATTTGGCACTGGCTTATTTCCTTCTTTCTACTACATCAAAAGGCACTCTGCTCACACTCAGTTCCTTTTTTATGGCTAGGAAGATCCTTCCAGGGTTCCCATTTGTACCTTAGAAAGCTACATTCACTCCATTTCTATTATCTTCATTTGGTATGTGTTGAGTCCCAATTCAGCTCAAGAGCTAAATGAAAAACACTCAAAGGTAAATGTAAAACAGCCCGTGTTTAGGTCAACCACAGACATCATTGTCCAAGAGAGCTTCATCGTTAGCATCATTCTCAAGCATATTTCTAACTTATCTCCTAGAAGCCTATTCCCCAAAATGGCCTTTTAGTCATCCAAACAGAGAAATGTGAGGTTAAGCCCACACCTGTCTTGTTTGGCTCCAACCTCCATGACCCAGGAGCAGCTCTCCAAGGTAACTGATCGGATAAACTCACCTTGTCAATGAAGGAGGCAAATTGGTTGTTGAGTGACTTGATCTGCTCCCTTTCTCGAGACTTGACTTTTTGGATCTCAGGGTCAATCTCCACATTGAGGGGTTGCAGAAGGCTCTGGTTGATGGTGACTTCTTGTATGCCACCAGGGGGACAGACAGGCCCAGAACTACCCCCATATCCGCCACCCCCAAAACCACCTCCACTGCCAAAACCACCACCACCGAAACCACCACCGCCGAAACCACCACCACCAAAACCACCACCACCAAAACTTCCACCACCAAAGCCGCCACCACCATAACCACCACTGCCAAAGCCTCCACCACCATAACCACCACCAAACCCACCACGTCCGCCTCCAGCTACACTTATGGAGATGCTCTTGGTACCACCAAGGTTGACAAGACTCTGGCTTCCAAAGCCAGCACCGCCACCTCCACCCCTACAGAACCCTCCTGAAAATCGCCCACCGCCTCCTCCTCCGCTGCGGCGCACAGAGCCGCTGGTGGACCTGCGGTTGAAGCTAACCAGCCCGGCAGAGCCGGAGCTGAAGCCCCTGCCACTCCGGCACACAGATCTGGAGCTACACTGTCGACTCATGTTGACTTAGAGAAAAGCAAGAGCAAAGAAGAGAGAGGGAAGGAGCTGAGTACTCCTCTGCCCTGAGCCTGGAGACTTCCCCTTATATACAGGGAGGAAATTGGGCTTGGTCCTCCAGAGTCAGCGGAGATGCAGTACCTTCGAAGGGTTTGGCTTGCCTGCAGCCATACAAGATTTTTACGAGCCCCAACAATACTATAAACACTACACACCTAGCTCCCAGGATGGGCACTTAAAATTGCTGTGCTGGCAAGATTGGATCGTGTGGCAATCATTTTACCAGATGAGATCTCTCTTCAAGCATTTGTGACTTTGGGAAAATAGGACCCCAAATCTGCTACCTGGTGTCTCTTGAAAGGATTTCATAAGCCCTGTCATGAGGGTATGCGAGTTTCTATTCTCGCCTTGCCCTTGTAAGTTACTAAGCACTCTCATCACGAGCAGCAGGTGCAGTTCTCCACGCCTGGACCTCTGAAGAAGCTCTCTGGCCCATTTCTGGGATCTCCCCCTCCAAACTCCAGAGCCGGCCAAGTTACATCTCCTGACACAGAGTAAGGGCTCTATAGCTAAAAAGTTATACATTTTTAATATAAGCTTTTATAAGTGTACTGCATTGATTGCTGAAAGGAAGAGAAGCTGTCATCAAACAGGATGGATGGGTAGGAGCTCTGGAAGAACCAGAGGAGAAGGAGTTCTAAGTTTCCAAGTTGTTCCTTCTCCTCAAAGATAGACCAGGGCAGGAGATAGACATCAGAGGCACCACAGAGACACCAGCAACAGAAAACAGGTGCAACCGTGGTTGGCATGCACATGCCAGTTGAAGAAGCATGTGAGCAGTGAGATGAGTAGATATTTGATCCACTTGGCAAAGCAAAGGGGCAGGAGGTAAGACTCCAGATGTGGTTCCAGCCTCACAGCAGACCATAAAGAGAGATGAATGTAGATTTGGAAGGCAGAACCAGGATGAGAGACTGAAAAGCCTGATCTGAGAAATTTACATTGTTTCCGGAAGCAATGATGACGATGATGATGATGGTGGTGGTGGTGGTGGTGGTGGTGGTGGCTAGCATGTATTAAAAACTGACCAGGTATCTAGATGTGCTGATGCACGCCTGTAATCCCAGTAGCTGGGAGGAAGAGACAGGAGGATCAAGGACAGCCTTAGCAATGTAGCTGAGACTCTCAGCAACCTAGCGAGACCCTGTTTCAAAAGAAAAAAATTTTAAAAGGCCTAGGGGTAGGTCGGAAGTAGAATACCCCTGGGTTCAATACCTAGTACCACACACACACACACACACACACACACACACACACACACACACACATTAAAAAACCAGTGCCTGGTATCAGGCACTCTACATATTTTATATACATTAACTCAATTTTCACAACTACTTTTAGATAGATACTATTATTCTACCCATTTTTAAAATAAGGAAACTGAGGCACAGGGTTAAAGAGCCTGCCCAAATCTGCACAGATGGCACAGCTGGGATTTGAATTGAGGATGCCTAGCTGTAAGTAGCATGCAAGATCCTAACCCACATGTTATACGCCAGCACAGCCAGTGGACTGAAGTTCTCCTGCCTGTTGTGGAAAAGGCGGACAGCATGGGTAGCTATCCCACTACACGTGGCTCTGAGGACAGGAAGCCTGTTGTCTACCTTTGAATCCTTGGCTCCTGGCACATGCAACTACTTGCAAAATGCTTCTTCAATCCACTCTGACAAGAGGAGATTGGAGATGCAGAGTTCAGGGAGACTTTGCTTCTGCCCAGGTGCGAGAGGACAGATACAGCACCCATTGCAATGGGCCAGGACACCCCAGGGGCCTTCCTGGAGAGCAGCATCTGATCAGTATTAATAGAGAAATCTGGAAAAACCAGAACCCCACACAGACTTTCATTTGGAGAGTTCTTAGAAGCCTGGCATAGTCCCCAGGCTTTCATGTAAACAGAGTGGAAGATTGATGGGGAGCCTACTCTAACTTCAGCTGGCTTGCAAGCACCTCCGTCGGTGGCAAATCACAGACTTGTATGGGAAGTCTCCACTGTGGGATGCAAGGGCGGCAGGAGAGAAGTCTGTGGACCACTGGCCCTCATCACACTGTGGCTCTGAACCAGGATGCTGCCTCAGTCCTCTGTGCCCCACCTCCCCATGGAGTCTTGTCCCTCCTTTCTCCCCACAGCATTTTCCCTATGCCCACCTCCCTCCCATCTCCATGGCACTGTTTGCTTGGACTCTGACCTATCACTAACATCCTTAGGCTGCTAAATCAACCATCTCTTTAGGGAATGAGTAATCCAGGTCTTGGGAACAATGGGGACTGGGATGTTCTTGGCGTGGTAAAAACTGTTGCCTAATCATTTTCTGACAGGCAATCAAAATTCTTTTAGTTCAGCATACTCCCTATGAGACATATCATTCTGCATAATCAATTCCTTCTAGCATTTTGGAGGGGTGTGCATGTGTGTATGCATACATGTTTGAGTGCACGTGTGTGCCAACCAAATACAGATCTTTACAGTGGTCCACGCTTGCAAACTAGGCAACTGACCAAGAGGTAAAGATTAAGCAATAAGTAGATGATTTACAGAGATGTGAACAGGAGCTACCATGTGTAGTGGGATAGCTACCCATGCTGTCCGCCTTTTCCACAACAGGAGCTACAGGAGCTACAGAGATGTGGTCTAGGAGCTACCATAAGAAAGCAGAAAAGCAGGAATTAGAAGGAACAAGAAGGCATAAAAATCACCATTCACTTATATTTGCATAGTTCACCCCACCAAGCATATACACAAACACCATCCCCACAAGATCCCTGAGAAGAAGGCAGTCAGGTTGTTTCCAACCTGTTAGACAAAACAGAAAACAGACCCAGAGAGATTGTGACTTACTCTAAGACACTCCAGCTAGGAAAAGACACATCTGGGACTAGACCCCGGGCTTTATAGTCATCTTCCTCCTGTACTGGAGAAGAGGCACAAAGACAGGCAAGTGCAACTGGTTCCTATAAATGAGTGCAGAGAAACAAGGAATATTCCCATCCATGAATGCTCGAAGGATGCACCATGTATCTGCCTAGCAGAGAAGTAGGCTCAAAGAAGTAAACAAAATTTGTTCAGGTCATACAATTGCTTGCTGGGAATGCTGCCATTTCTGAATCAAACTGCTATTCTCTCTCCATTGCTCACTTTAAGGCAACCCAACAGAGCTAGAACTGCAATGACTGAGTTCATGATTCCCTACAATATCCCCAGGATCGTGCTGGGTGTTTGGGACTATTAAAAACCACATGTGATCTGGGCACAGTGACACATATCCATAATCTCAGCTATTCAGGAGGTTGAGGCAGGAGGATTACAAGTTCAAGACCAGTCTAGGCAACTTAGCAAGACCCTGTTTCAAAATAGAATAAAAATTTTTAAAGGGATGGGGATGTAGCTCAGTGGTAGAGCACTTGCCCAGCATGTGCAAGACCCTAGGTTTAATTCCTAGTAACACACACACACACACACACACACACACACACACACACACACACACTAGCGTGTGTGCACATGCACACACACAAATAAAAAAATTACACTGGGACAAAGGTGTGAACAGCACACCCCCACTGCTGGCTGATTTATATACTCTGCATTTACAAAGAAAAGACAAAATGAGCCAGGAAAGAGGCACTACCATCTTCCGGCAGGAATTATATGTCAGGAGCTACATCTCACTTAAATGTCAAAAAAGTCCTTGAACTGTTATTAGCCCATTTTGAAGAAAAGACAGCCAAGTGCAGTGGTGCATGCCTGTAATCCCAGTATTTGGGAGGCTGAGACAGGAGGATTGCAGGTTCGAGGCCAGCCTCAGCAATTTAGTGAGACCTTTAGCAACTTAGTGAGACCCTGTTTCAAAATTTTTAAAAAATAAAATGGCTGATGGTATAGCTCGGAGGTAGAATGCCCTTGGGTTCAATCCCCATTACCAAAAAGAAAATACAACTCAGGTTCATAGAGATATGCCCAAGGTCACCCAGCTGGCAGCTGCCAAGCCATGCTTGTCCAACTCCACAGCACATGCCCCTGCCGTTGGCCTTCCCTCATCACCTGCACTACCTGCATCTCTCCTTGCTCACCTGTCCCCTGGGCCTCACGCCATGACCTTCCTCCCCCAAGCTTTGATCAACCCTCTTCCCATTTTCTCTGTTCCTCTACATTTTCCCGCTCACTTCTACTCTTCTCTGTAAGGCCTTCCTGTTGCACTGGCCACTCGCTTCAATCCCCTTCAAGCTCTGGGGCCAAATGCTCAGCTCCTGAGTATTTGGTCCTGAATCTGTTTTCGGTCCACCAGGCCTCGAAGGTCTTTCTCTCCTCTGCTCTCACCTCCTCCAGGAATGTTCCTGAATTAACCCTATACTCCATTGGTTTCTTTTCCTAAGCTCAGTTGCTGTGAGACCCATGGGCACACTGATGCATGGACTGGCTCATCTGCACATGCATGTGCTTATGATTGTTCTGTAAGCCCTTGGGAAGCAAGATGGAGTCCTTCATGCCTTTGGATGCCCTCCCAGGTCCCCACATGGTCTCCAGCACTTGAGGGGTACCCCCCAGCAGAGCCAGATGACAGGGTGCCAAGACACCTGCACAGAGACTCACACACACACACACACACACACACACACACACCATAACTGGTGGTGAGAGGTTGCCACATGCAAGCTGTGGGGCATGGGCAGGGGCAGGCGTGGTGATATTTTGAGAGCTTTTTGAGGGATGGGACTAAGAAAAGGACTGAAGAGAGACATGCGATGACAAGCCACCCAGCCCTGCGGGACTCCACCAGGGACGTAGGAGAAGGGAATTTCAGGGGAGTGGGGGAAGCCGAGCCTGGGAGGAGTATGGGAGTCACAGACAATGGGGAGGCGGGGTGAGATGTTGAAAGATGACAGGCAACAGAGGAGGGGCCGAGGCTTTTTATGCAGAAGGAAGAGATGGAAAGTGAGGGGCAGCCCTGTCAGAGACAGACAGCAAAGAAGGCGGCCCCCAGGAGCCACTCATGGGTAGTGTGGAGCAGAGCAGAGGCCAGGCAGGGAGAAGCCAAAGGCGCACATGCAGGAGACAGGCAGTGGATGGGTCCTGCTCTGTGCAGTGGAGTCAGACACTCCTGACTGCACATTTCTAGCTGTGTGACCCTGAGCAGGTCACCAAACACCCCTGAGCATAAGTTTTCTCCTTTGTACATGTGGGACTTATATTTACCTTCCATAGAAACTGCAGCACATAGATGATAGATAAAGAGAAGAGAAAGGACACTCTCATCTTGCATTTGGAAGGACCTAGAAGCTGATATAATAATCAGGAAAAACTATGGAACATGCCCCTATCTCTGGAAACAGTGAAAAGCCTAGGAAAGAGAGTTTAAGTTCTTGAAATGAGGTAATCTTGTAAGAGAAAGACTAAGGACCCAAAAAGCTCATAAACCTGTCATAGGGAAGCTAGAGGTCCATCTCATAGAAGCGATGCCAGGCACACCTGAAGCTGAAGGAGCGAGGGCTAGACACAGGAGACTGTGCTCACTGCCCTGCAGGTGGGGACGAGGCCAAGGGCTGAGCACACTGGGACAGGCGTGGAAGCCAGGCTGCACCCTCAGAGCCCACCAGAAGCCTTTCTAGACTTGGAACTGGAGCGTTCAGAACTGATTGTCCATGCTGGAGTACCTCCCAGCACCCCAAGTTTCCAGTCCAGCCCTGCAACAGAGTGTTAATCAACTTGGAGACATCCAGTTTCCTGGACTGATCAGAAAGCTAAAAAAAAAAAAACAGGGCAGCAAGTCCAACAAACTATGGAAGTTACACTGAACTCGAAGAGGGACTGTTGGAGGAGCAGCGGCTCGTGAATGTGAAGCTACATCCTGGGCCAAAGGGCTGGTAATGAGGGAGAGGCGGCATCTCAAGACACTCTTCCTTATACCAAGAACTTTCCCAGCCCAGAAACACACACCTTGTCCAAGGTCAGACGGAGTTAAAAGTTTTACTGAGTCAATGGTCGCTCCTCCTGTTCACCATGTCCTGAGATAAAAATCTGTAACTGAGAAGCTGGTGGAATTAAATTTAGATTTCTAGAGGACCCCGCCCTGCCACAGCCTCCCAGAGGGAGGAGCAGCTGGCAAATATCCCCTGGGATCTCACCACCCTCCTGCTGGGCCCTGTCTGATGGATGGATGGGCCAACTCTGCTCTCCCCCCTGGGGAATCTGCCTTCTCAGAAAGCATTGATTAGGGCAGGTATGTAGTGCTTCGTGGTAGCTGGTTGGACCACAGGGGGTCTCCCCAGCCCTCTCCCAGAGACGGTGAGGGCCAGATGAGATGGTGCGTGTGGGGACATTTTGTGCATGGTTTATAGAATTACTTGTTGTTTTCACTGGGGCAAGCTGTGTCTGCTTCTGAGGGTATCTCTCAAAGTCTATACCAGGACATGTCTCCTCCAGTATCCTTTGCTGTTAACCCCCATTTCCTATATCCCTAGAAAAACTCCCTCCTGCCCAGTACATCAAACTGAGACTTCTCATCTAGACCCTGATCCATTCCTTAACCAAGTCCTCTCCTTTCTGGCCTTTATTTCCCATGCCCGTAGCATCTGTTTTGATATTTCTAAGATGTAAGCATATAGTTCCCTCCATTTCTCCCCTAGCCTTCTCTGATCGAGACGATCAAGCCGTCTGAAAAGGAAAGCCCATGTTTTCTGGGACAATCCCAGTTCCTGCCCAGGAGGAGGCTGGGAAAGATGACCTTGGTCTGGCCTTGCCCTGTGCTTTTTCCCAGAGCCGCCCTGGATTCCCTTAGAGCATCACATGCACAAGCATAATCCCAGGATGATCATTCCACACCCTCTAATAGGTCTGGTGGTGCCAGAAACTTGGATTCATTTTATGATCCTAGCTAGGGCCCTAGGCCTTTTTCTCTTTCTCTGGCATCTAACCTTATTCTTCCCACAAAACATAGAGTAGGATCCCTTTTTTCTCCGGCTCTACCACATGAACTCTTCAGGCAACAAAGATGTGAAATATCCCCACCCATCTTCACTCCCTCTCTCAATCTCCTGCAACATGATTAGCCAGCCTCTGATTGAAACTTGATAACTTCCCATCTGGCCTCCCCCATCTCAGGATCAACAGAAAGCTGCTTCTTACATGAAGCCAAATCTGCTCGAGTTCCCACCTGTCTATCTGGGTCATGAGCTGTGGCCAATTCCCCTTTCTTATGGAAGCTCTCCAAATCTTTGCAGTTAGCTGCCACATTTCTCCTAAAGACTAGTCTCTAGGCCCTCCAATCATTCCTCATGTAGCCAGGCTTCTGTTTCCCCACCACCATGGTCCTGCTCACTCTCCTCTGAATAGGCATCTATTTATGACTGTCCTTGGCATTCAGAGCCCCCACAGTACTCTTGACTACAGAAGGACCTGAACTAAGTCCTCCTCCTGCTTCTCTCTTCCTGGTTCCCATGGCTGTACCCAGCAGCCACCGTGGCCTGTTGACTCATGTTCTCACCGTCAGCTGAACACTGTCAATCATTTTTATGCCCACAGCTACCTATCCACATCTTCCCTGCCTAGACCTTGAGCTCTTGGTTTTTTACTTGAAAAATAGGACATTGCCTCTGTCTGTCCCCTCTCTTCTTCCCTTTGGGCAGCCCCTCAGCCCACCTTTCCCTTTCCCAGCCTGCCCCCAATAGGCCTCCTGCCCAAACGATGAGACAGACAGAAACTACTCAGAGAGACTGAGGGTGTGCCTGGGAATGCAACAGCTTTTCAGTACAGATTGCAATTGTACTTGAATGAATCCCATATCCAAATTCCATCTGTATACCTTCGGGGAATGAGAAGGCAAGTCACAACTTTTATGTGACTCTTTTACATGGACTCAGAAATACTATATAAGATAAGGTGATGGCTCACATTGCTCCAGTTTTTAATTTCTGCATCTTTGCTTCCCTCGACGCATCAACACAGATGCCCCTGCCCTCAACCCCTGCTCAGTTAATGGGCCTCAGCCCCTTGCCTCCCAACTCGGTTTCTTCCCTCCTGCTGTTCACACACATTCATCCTCTCTTATCTTTGAGTCTCTAAGAAGACTAGTCCCCTGTCCACAGGGCCTTTCCCTGACCTCCCTGCACATACCTGCTCCCACTCTCGTCCCAAGCCCTGTTCCACTGTCCGGTCTTCCAGAAGCCTGTTGGATCAAACTTCCCTTCCCCAACACTGGCACCTCCTGTGGGTCCCACTGCCCCTATTCTGGTGAGTTCACCTGTGTCCTCAGGAGGCCTTGCTTCCACCTCGGGCTAGGTGGTCCACAGAGGCACACGCTGGTTTCTCCTCCCCTTGAACCTTCCTCTCCCTCATAATATATTATTTGAGTTGTGCGCACCTTAAGATTCAGAAACATGGTGCATTCCCGGTGCTGAGGCCACTGCCTGCCACACAGTAGGAGCTTAATAAATGCCCACTGAACAAATGTACAACTGACTTGGGAATGACGGGACTCTTTAAAGATCCGTAATTGTGTCTGTCTGCAAAGCTCTTCAAGATTGTGTGTTACTTGTGCAATAAAAAATCATAAAATAAACATTAACTTCCCCGATATGCATAATTTCAAAGACCTACAGAAATTAAAGAAAAAATAATTCATCTCCTGACCAAATGGTATTTTGAGATCACAGAAAAATTTATTGTAGAAAGACCAAAAATGCAAGCCCTTCAAGGTATGCCTTTCAACCAAGAGATGAAGTCATAAGCATTCCCCAAGGGACCACACACAAAGCTGATCCGATGCCTAGACAGAGTCATGGAGGTGGAGGTTGTGTCAGGACTCAGCACACAAGTGAAGGGAGCTCCAGATCCTAGAAGCAAAACCACACTCCCTCTCTCAGGGTCATACACTGGCTGATGCTTTCCACTTCCGGCCCCCTCCAGCACATCTCAAGCATCGTTTCTAAGACCCTAAATTAGGAGTCAAATCCTCACTAAGTGCTCAGAGCCACAGAGAATAGAAGGTAGAAGGGACTTAGGAAGTCTGGGAAAGAACATTCAACTGCCTTGCAAAAAATAAAAACCAGGCAGCTTCCAGACTGGGTCAGGACTGGCACCCTTCCCAAGACCCCAGTCAGATCCTCACGTTCCTCAAGCCCTGGACAACTGGATGCAGAGCTGGGCTGCAGGTGCCCAGCCCATTGAGCAAGTCTCAGCAAGAAGGGGCGGGCTTCCAGCGATGGAGCTGTCCTGAGCCACTGCAGAAGTAGAATTTGATCTGTCTGTCCATCATTCCTCCATTCTGCTAAGAACCGTCCTCCCTTGAGACAAGGACGTGGGGGCTGAAATACTCCCACGTGGGACTGTTCACCCAATAATGCTTGAGATGGAGAATCAGAATCGGGACAGGCATGACCTACAAGCATCCCATGTAGGTAGCAAATCTACACTCACCATGATGGAAGCAGGAGGCTACAGACCAAGAGGGAGGAATTGGCCCTGGTACGGCTTCCCCTTCACAAGCTAGTTTGCCTCAAAATCTGCTACTTGCCCCGAGGGATCATTTCTTAGGCACCCTGAAAGATGGACTCTTGTTCATAGAGCAGCCCAAGGGAGCCTGGGGTCCAGACGCTTGGTTTAGTGACATCACCTCCCCACGGCCCGCCTTGTGGCTGTTCTGCAGGCTCTTTCTCTCCATGCCTCTGTGTCCCAGGGACAGGAGCAGGACCCGCAGAGGGAACTTGAGTGAGAATGTGCCTAACTGTGACTTGGATAGCGAGAGAGCTGCTAGTGGGGCTTGTCCACCCTGCTTCCCCACCTAGAGTCGAATTTATTAGCAAAACTGCTGAGACCCATCAGGAAAAGGTAAGTGAGAGGGGGTCGGGAAGGGCGCGGAGGGCAGGCTTCGGGGAGCGAGGCGGCGAGTCTGGAGGGCCAGACGCGGGGCGCCACCGCTTCGCCTCTACTCCACGATTCGCTTGCGGGAGGAGTTGGTCGAGGTCTGGATAATCTGCACGCGCGAGGAGCCGCCGCCGCCGCCGCTTCTGCCTCCGTACTTGCCGCTGCTGCCTCCGTACTTGCTGCTGCTGCCTCCGTAGCTCCCGCCGCTGCCGCCCCCATAGCCACCTCCACTGCCCCCTCGGGCGCCCCCTCCTCCGTAGCTGCCGCCCCCGCGGGAGCTGCCGCCGCCGCCACCACGGGAGCTGCCGCCGCCACTGTAGCTGCCGCCTCCGCCGCCGCCGCCACTGTAGCTGCCTCCGCCGGCGCCCACGGTCACCTGGCTGCTGTGCACCGCTGTGGGAGAGAGAACCGCGCAGATGGGTCAGAAGGACGGGGCAGGGGACCCAGCTGCACCCGCCCTGCACCGGTAGCCTCCTACATCCTTGAGAGTCGGGGGCACCTACTTGCAAATAGATATAATGGAAGTCCAAAGGATTCCCATTTTAAAAAGCATCCTTTCTACCACAAAGGATGTCAGCATTCCTTTAAGTAACACACTCTCATTGTTTATTGAATCTAGAACCTAGAGTTCTAGACACTGTCGATATTAAATACAAAAATTAAGATAAGCAGACCTCAGAAATTAGAACCGTGCATTTCAACAGCTCCTTCTAGGCTTTGCGGTGACATTTGCTAATCTGATGTTCTTTGTACAGAAGGGGAAGCTAAAATGCCAGAGGCCAAGCTGGTCTCCTGGCCACCTCCCTAGCCCGCCCTCTGCCCAGTGCCAACCAGCCTCCGTCCCTGGATTCTGATACTTACAGATGCTCACTTGGCTCTGCAGCTCTCCTGACATCCTGTACAACCAAAACACACACAATCAGCCAGACCCCCGGCAGCGGTTAGGGAGAGCTGTCCTCAAGCCTCAGGGAAGTGTGTGTTCAGGGGCAGGGAGCCAGTGGGGACCAGAGTGGGGAGGGGCGGGTCAGCATTTTCATGAAGCCTTTAGCCTTTGGGTCTCCATCTGGCTGCTTTGGCTTTGGTTGGGGTATGGTGACATTGTGCTCAGAGGCAGGGGAATAGTAGTGATGACTTCTCCCCTGCTCTACAAACATATATATCCTATTTGTAATTCAAATGTTTCTGCTCACCCTAGACTTCCAATCTTCCTAAGAAAACTGCAAAGATTGTCTTCTCTCCAGATGGGCAGTACACTGCTCCATGGCTGCGTCCTCAGCTTTGGCCTGGATACCACTACTTCACCCACCTGCTCTCCTCGCCCTCCAGCAGCTTGCGGTACGTGGCGATCTCCACGTCCAGGGACAGCTTGACCCCCAGCAGTGCCTGGTAGTCGTGCAGCAGCCGGGCCATTTCCTCCTTGGACTGCTGCAGGGCATCATCCAAGCCCTGCAGCTTCTGCTTTGCATCCTGGAGGGCCCGCTCTCCTCTCTCCTCTGCATCCGAAATGGCCGAGTGCATCTGGTCGATCTATGCCAGAAACAGTTGGAGAACCACACGGGTGTTGAGATTCAGGAGGCAAGGCCTCCAGGATGCCTTGCCTGATCTGGCAAGGCATTATGGGAGGCAGTGAGCCTGGTCAGCCCACCACAGGCACCTATCCTACCTGCTTCTTGACGTTGCCGATCTCTCCCTGCAGCCTCTGGATGGTGCGATTGAGCTCAGCAATCTCCATCTTGCTGTTCTTCAAGTCATCTCCATGTCTCCCAGCCATAATCTGGAGCTCCTGATACTAAGGGTCAAAGGCAGCATCGTGGTCAGGACCTGCTGTTCACTCTGAGCTCCTCCAGGAGGGGATGGGTCTGGGCTGCCCTCCCCCAAAATTTCTAGAATAAGCCCACCTAGACCTGTGATCTTACACATGCACATACACACTCACAACCATATCAAACCTCCCTCACCTGAGCTACAAACACACACATGCATACACAATGCGTGTACACACACACCTCCACACCAAGGCTCCCTCATTCCCACCAGGCTCACACCCCAGCCAGCCAAAGCTGCTTCTTGATGCCCTGCACACACCTGGGCCTTCACACTGGTCCTTACCTACACTGGGACCCCTCACTTTTTCTACCCCAACATATTCCTTCCTCCCCTTTTCCAGGGCAATATCCCCAGCAGGCAGGAACTCCTGTCCTAAGAGGCCCTCAGCATGCTCCACGTTCACGCACGTTTTCCTCTTTCTCTGTTTCTGTGTCTACATTGCACCATCAGTCAGAACTCTACCCACAGGACATGGTGGGGGGGACCGTTGACTCAGGGAATCTGTGTTCTGATGTTTTCTGTTCATTGTCTCCCACCCCTGGTCTAATGCCAAAATCCATTCCATCCCAGAACACCTGTCTGCAGGACGGTGGAACAGAGGCCAGCCAGGATTGGAGTTGGCCACCAGTAATACACAAAGCAGACCATCAAGTGCCCACTGTTCAGAATGTAGTGACTGGTCTGTCAGCCTTTGACTCGCCAATCACAGTCTTCACCATCCAAAAATACCTAAATGGATTGGTGGTAAAGAAATAACCAAAGATGTGCCCAATATGTTTGTCTAAAAGGTGAGGGTATCATCTCATAATAGAATACCATGCTGTTAAAAATGCTGTAGAATATTTAGTGCCAGTGAAAGACATTCATATTTTTAACAGATACCATTATGAAAAGTAAGAATAAAAAGCATTCCAGTGGTTAAGAGGGAAGGTTTGTAGACAGCACACCTGAGTTTAATCAGGTTCTGATGTGACTTGCCGACTGCAAGACTTGGGGAATCTCATGCTCTCTTATCTGTAAAATGGGGATAATGAAATCCTTACCTCATGGGGCTATTGTAAGGATTACATGAAATAATATACATAAAGCATGTGTGTGGTACCCAGCACCTATGGGTAAATGTTAGCCACAAAGAACTGATAGAAAATATCCAAGCACATTGATAGCAGTGATGAAATATGAATGATCCTTACCATAATTTCTGAAGTTTCTATAACATGTTTTAAAAATAAGATGACAATGGCAGTTCTGGGGAGATCTGTTTATTTGAGGGGTAGGTCTGGAGGCAGAGCTCACCTTGGTCTGGTACAGCGCCTCAGCCTCATCCTTGCTCTTCTGCGTGATAAGCTCATACTGGGTCCGCACCGCGTCGATGATGCTATCCAGGTCCAAGAAGCGGTTGTTGTCCATAGACAGGATGACATTGGTGTCGCTGACATGGGTTTGTATCTGGGACAGCTCCTGCAAGACATGGAGCACAGTTGACTCCTTCCATTCTCCCAGAGTCTCAGTTTCCCTCAAGGCTCTCTGCGGAGGCCGCAAGCCTAGCGCAGGAGGGCATCCTGGGGGAAAGTTCTTTGAATTGTTGTGTGCAACAAGAGGCAATGAGAAAGCTTTCATTGCCTCAAATAAAGGTAATGGGGCCCAGGCTTAGCCTCCACGGAGGAGGAAGAAGACTGAACTCAGAGCCCCATAGCACCACCACCCCATCATGCCTCTCCTGCATCCTCTATCCTGACCTTGCTCTGGCTTGGCCACCATCTTGAATTGTGCCCTCTGACAAGCTTAACTAGCTCCTTAAACCACATGTGCTCTCAGAGGCACTGGAAAGGTCACAGGGGTGACCAGAGGAATGGGGAGTGCACGAACATATTATCCCACACTCCTGCAGTTGGTCTTCACTCCCTTTAAGATCTGTATTGTCATGTACAGAGTTCTCTAATAGCCCTATTGACTCCCCATAATGCATGAAGATTTCTGGCTGTTCTTGCCCTACACGTCCTGGTGTCAGCGTCATTTCCCATATAGACTGGGACCCATGAAGCAGGAACGACTTCACCTTCTCCATCTCAGGATTTTCACTGCCCTCCTTGCCACTGCCCCCACCTGGGAACCCTGATAATTGACTCCAGGTCCACAGAGTTGGGGTGGCTGGGCAGATAGCCCCTTCAAGCTTATACCCACTGTGAGATGTGAGAAAGGAAAGCACTTTCTCATAAGGACTGAACTTACCATCTCAAATAAATATCTCAGGAAATCAATCTCCCCAAGCAGCGTGTCCGTTTTGGACTGCAGGTCCACTTTGCTCATAAAAGCAGCGTCCACATCCTAAACAGCAAGCAAAGATGGTTTGACTTCATTGCCAGGGCACTGCCTGCCACCAGTTCACTGGGTGGCACGGTCAAGTGAGAATACCTCTTCGGTTTATTTCCTAGCCTAAAAATATCATCACCCCGCTCAAATAAGGGACCTCTGTGAACCTTGGCTTTCTTGGAGAGAAGGAGGTTGGACATCAACCTCCACACATCAATCACATGCAGCACCCTGGGTCAGGTCCCCAGGCCACACATAACTGACACTCAAAGGCTGTCCGTTGATTTAATTTTACTTTCAGAAGCCTGGAGAGAGAAGAACCAGAGGGTTCCTAAAGAGTCATATTGGTGTCAGATTTTCCCTTCAGTGTACAGGCCCTGCCTGTGGACAACACACACCAAGATGGCCCCAGAGGCCACCCTGACTGTGTCATAGAGCATCCCAGAGGGACTTCTCACTCCACCCAGTCTCTTGCATCCACAGTCCTCCTCGGGACTTCCCTTCTCCTCACCTTCTTCAGAACGACAAAGTCATTCTCGGTATTGGTCCTCTTGTTGATTTCATCCTCGTACCTGTGGGGAGCACAGACAGGCTGCAGGGGCTGGCCTCAGCTCCCAGGGTTCTCCTCAAGCAGAAACCTCCGACTTCCCCAGCCCCTGCTCTCCTGGCCTTGGAGGGCCCTGCTCACAGCACTGGCCATCTCCCGCCGGGGCCTGTGCTCTCACTGACGAGTGGCTGGAGTTAGCTCCTGGTCCTCCAAGCCAACGAGGGGACAAGAACCCGACATGGAAAACCCAGAGCCACACAGAATGCCCCCAAAGTGACCATTTTTATCCTGACATTTTACCTTTGCAAATGTGTCAAACTCAGTCATTTCTTTTCTCAATGAAGAACCACTTTTACTAATTTTTTAGGTGAAAAAAAATGTTTTGCATCTACAATTCTTCTCCCCAGCACCCCCAGTGTGAGTTTTATTTTTCTGTTGTTGAGTCACACACACGTGACCCTCTACTGGCACAACACAAGAAACAGAGCAAATGTTAGAAAATGTTAAGAGAAATCCCCCACATGGGGAAGAAGAGGGAGAAAGAGGTTACTCAGTTTCCTACACAGTTGCCTAGGAACAGCTGACCTAAAATCAGTAATTGCTATCACCCCCGCCATTATTATTAATAATGGCTGGTGCTTATTGAGTGCTTAGTATGTACAGGCACAGTACTGAAAATTGATTAACCATAATTTCATCTAAACCAGTGGTTCTGAAACTGTGGTTCCCAACCCACCAGCATCAGAATCACTTGGAAACACGTTAGAAATGCAAATATTCCGGTCTCATCCCCGACCTACTGAATCAGACACTTTGGGGCGGGGCTCAGCAATCTGATTTCAGCAAGCCGGTGCATGCTAAAGTTTGAGAACCACAGACATACCCATCACAATAATCCAGCAAGGTGCTTAATATCCCCACTTTACTTCTGTGAGAGCTAAAGATTTATATTAACTTGTAAGCAGCTAATAAGTGGCAGAGCTTCCTTGGCTCCACATACACAAAGCTATCCTGTCCCAACCCACTCAATACAATTGACGCCTACCATTCTATCGGGGCTGCTACATGCAAAACGGCACCTGCTGCAGGTGTGCAGTGCAAAGCATGCATGACTGTACCTAGTGGCATCCATGTGCCCCCATGAATCAGTTCCCTGCCAGACTTCTCCCTGACCCCTTTGTCCCTCCTTGAGCCTCACTTGCTCTTGTAGTCTTCCACGACATCCTGCATGCTCCTGATCTCCGTGTTTTGGCGCATCTGCTCTGCATTGAGGAAATCCACCTGCCTCCGTAGCTCACTGATGTAGTTCTCCAAGACAGGCTCCAGGTTGTTAGTCCGAGTCGAGGTGTTCACCTGCTGCAGCAGCTCCCATTTTGTTTGTAGCACCTGGTTCTGCTGCTCCAGGAATCGCACCTAAGAACAAGGACCCCAACCCACCCCAAGCCATGGGTCAGAGCAGCTCCCCCAGCGGAATCAGCAGCCCCTCTACAGCTGAGGTCAGCACATGCAAACCTCAGAGAATCAGGATAGCCCCTCTAGAGGTCAGAGAGCTTCCCCTTCTCTGGGACCAGGACGCACAGAGGGAAACATAGTTTCTTGATAGTGACCAATAACTGTAAGGTCAATTTGCCTAAATTTTTTTTTTTTGGCGGTACTGGGGATTGAACCCAGGGGCATTCTACCTCCGAGCTACACCCCCAGCCCTATTTTTATTCTTTATTTTAAACAGGGTCTCACTAAGTTGCGGAGGGCCTCACTAAATAGCTGAGGCTGGCTGCAAACTCAGATCCTCCGGTCTCAGCCTCCCAAGTACTGGGATTACAAGCATGCGCCACCACGCTTGGCTTCAATTTGCCTAAAATTAACACAGAGCTCACTCTGGTTTTGAAGATGCATCACCTCCAATTGTGTGCCTTGTTTCATTCAGCTACAACCATTTACCTCCCACCCCCACACTCAATCCATCCATGCCAACATAAGGAAATAGTGTTTCGGAACATCTGAAACACTAAGGAATCCAAGGCTCCTTTCTCTTTGTGGTTGGCATGCATCATGTGATTGAGGGCAGGAGGAAATAAGAAGAGAGAAGGAACATTAAAGCTAATTCCTGGGCAAGCTTCCCTGGATGCCCCCTACAGCCATCACCACTCTTTCTGTCTGCCAGTATGGTTTTCAGGAAAGTAACCTCATTTATATAACCCAGTCAGAATTTTTAAAATAAACATTTTGATTTTTTTTAATTGTGTAATGCAGCCAAGTGCCCTGAAGTAAGAACTTTGGGTTAGCAGGTGTTTGAAAAATATGCAAGTTTCATTTTCCTGGAAATGAAGAGTAGACATCACCTCCTATCTTCACTACCTCTTCCCCAAAAACTGGACACACAGGTCAGATACTGGGGCCATAGAGGTGGCTGGCTGTGCAGACCAAGTGTATGGATTGTCCTACACGTAATAATGAGCACCTCTCACCGTCCCTCCTCCAGCTGCCCACAGATGGAGCCTCCTCTCCCAGAGATGCTGGTGCTGCCTCTGCGTTTTCCTCAGGCACATGTGTGTGTACACACACACACAGACTTGCACACATGCACGTGTGCACGTACACACACACACACACACACACACACACACACACCTCCAGAATCCATCTCCCTCCTCCAGGAACTTTGGAAAGGGGCAAACCCTTGCTTTGAGTGGTCAAAATGGAACCCTGCTAATAGTCCCCTACAATGTGGCACTAAGGAGGACACCTAGAATCTCCCAGCCCCTGAGACACTGCCCACCTAAAGGGCCAGCCCTTGCTAACTCCCTTTGGATTCTGCCTCTACACTGGAAGTATTCACAGAGTGCTATTTCCCACGGCTCATTTTTGCTGGCTTTATCAGAGCAAGAGATTGGGCAACCAGCTCTCACAGGCTTGTCAGCACGTAACACTTGATGAGAAATTCCTGCACTATCTATTTTTACTCTGTGCTGGCACTCCCAGGGAGTGGGAAAATCAACTTGACACTGAGCCCTGTACTCCGTGGCAGTTGCATTGTGGGAACCAAAAGAAAAAAAAATCTCTTGACAGTAGCTGTGTGTTGGAGGGCCAGATAGTATAGGGTCTTTTAAGATTTTAGCTTTTATTCTGAATGAGACAAGAATCCAGGGAAGAATTTAAATGGCAAAGTGGTATGAATGCTCTGCTCTGTTGGTGAGAACAGGTTGTGTAGAGCTAAGAGAGACGCAAGAAGACCAGTTGGAGAACCAGGATCAGAAGTTACTGTGATAGAAGCCTTTTCCCTCCAGCCAGACCAGAGCCTGTCTGACTGAGGGACCTCTCTCCTTGTGATCATCACAGGCCATGCCCTTAGGGAAGGACAGGAAGCTGAGGTCCCTAATGCCTTGGCCTCTGCCCCAGCCCTGTGCCATGAAACCGGACAGATGCTCCTTTAATGGCAGGAACCAGAGTCTGAGAAAATCAGCTACCAGAATCTGTTGCCATTTCATCGATGCCAATGCTCTTTGTCCTGCTCCTCTTGTGGCCCAACCTTGATGCCCCATCAAACCCTCTCAGCCCCTGCCTGTGCCCGAGGTGAGATGCTATTCAGGCAAATTCCCCATGCAGGGTGACCTGAAGGACCCAGAAGCACTTTGCTCTGTTGACGCCTTTCTGGCTGTCTCAGCACTCTCGTTCTCCTCCT